>JAAGNO010030928.1:89333-99416 GCA_033439905.1 Ceryle rudis
CTTTCAATATGTTTATAAACATGTTTATGCCACAATACTTACATGCTAAAAGGGAGAAAAAAAAAAAAAAAAAAAAAAAAAAAGAACGAATAGTTTCACCCCTTGCTTCTCAGTATAATACCATAACTTTGAAAAATGAGCTGACAGAAACCTCATGAAGTTCAAGTCCTTTATCTGGAATAGAATAACTCCATTTAGCTGTACAGGCTCAGTGCTGACTGGCTACAAAGCAGTTTTGCAGAAAATTACCTGGTATCTAGCTTAACAACTAGTTGAACAGAAATCAGTATTATGCCCTTGTGCCAGAGAAGCCAGCTGCATATTGGGCAAGAATGTAGTCAGAAGGTTGAGGAAAATAGTTTGCCTGTACTCTGTACTTGTGAGATAGCAGGTAGAGTACTGTATGCAATTTGGGGCTTACCAATAGAGGAGAGACACTGGTATACTTGCAGTTTAAGAGTCCAACAGATGGCTGCCATGATGGTCAATGGCTGGAGCACATTACGCACAGGGAGAGACTGAGAGAACACAGTTTTTTGAGCCTGAAGGGACCTATTGCTGTTCATAACTACCTAACAGCAGGCACTGAGAAATTGGAACCAGGCTCCATTCAGATGTAGAGGAGAAGAAAAGGAGGCAGTGGACACAGGTTCCAATGTGGGAAATTCCAAGTCAATGGAAGTATAAAAAAAATGTTATCATGAGAATGGTCAAACATTTATGGAGGGGCCCAAAGGTGTTGTAAAACATCTATCTCTGGAGCTACTCAGACATGAACATGAACAAGGTCCAGAGCAACCTGCTCTTAAATGCACCTGCTAAATGACCTGTGGAGGTCCCTTCTATCCTACATGAAGAAGCCTTACCTTTGAAAATCCTACCCAAACCTCTGAAGTCCATTTGATCAGAGCAGTTAAAGACTACCACATATTTTCCCAGAGCTTTTCCCATGTCTTTCGTTGTCTCCGTTTTACCAGTTCCAGCTGGTCCTGCTGGAGCTCCTCCCATATTCATTCCCAAAGCCTGTGCTAAAGTTATATAGCACCTATAAATGTTAATGCATATTAGTTTATTAAATCCTATGAAAGATATATATGTATATAAATACACATACATATATATATATCTGTTATACAACAGATTCTAGAGCTCTTATGTTGAAACATTATTTCTTCATAAAGCAGTTCAATTGATTTCTGTGAGTGCAGGAAGTTCAGAGTGGAAAATACGTCAAAAAATACAGCATTTGAACATTACTTACAAAAGCAAAAAAGTTTAATTGGTGGTAATATAGTTTGTTATAAACTGTGAATATTAGACAAGCTAAAAATTAATGCACACCAATAAAGGCATTTAATGTCATAAACCATTTTTGGCAGCTATAAAGAGTACATTCTGCTGTTGAATTCTGACACCTCATCAAATTCCGAACTTCATCATGTTCATTGTTAAGCCACATTTGATACAAAATTAATGGTCATTTGCTTGCCCAGCTACAGAAGAATGGCAGGTGAGTGGCAGCTGGGACTTTGTCAATTGAAACTGTTTTCCAGTACTAGTAAGATAACAGATCATTACCATTTGTTTTAGACTTTCAAAGACAGTAATGAATTTTTCAACTCACAGTTAGTTAATTAACAATTAATTTCTTTTGATAAATATTTTTTTAAGACTGGGCAGTGATAAAACTTTTCTAGATATGACTATGCATATAAATTAGTGAGTGTCTCTTTCACCTTTTATAAAAAGAGCATAATTAAACAAATGTATGAGTAGATTATCATGAATGCCCTAGCCAACACAGAACTTAATTCAGAATATACTTCTTTAAAGATACATGTTGAATAAACTCTGTCTATACTAGAAGTATTTATTATGTATTACTGTTTTTCTAACCTGTCTGTAAGAGGTGTTATAACCAGACGATCAGTGCAACCCAGAAATTCATTTTGATAAACAAAATCAACGTCTGTAATGGATACCAAGACATGATCGAAATCCTCTTTAAAGTAGAATCTAGACTGCTTTAACCATTCAAAATCAGTTGGTGATTTGATGTGCATTTTTACCTTAAAAGGAAGTAAATAAATATATATAACTAGGCATCCACACTTACTGTCTTTGATAACTGTGATAAACTGCTTATTTGTACAAGAACGAGTGATGACTCAGTTTAAAGTTCCTACGTAAGTAAACAGAAATACATATAGGCATCACACAATATGTTCAGATGTCTGAAAAACTGATACAAAGAAGTGTCCTGATTGTTTAACCTAAGCATGGCATCATCTGTATTAACCAAATAAATCTTAAATTGCTTTGATAGTGGAGCTTACCCTTCAAGTGAAATTATCAAAAAACACACTGCTAAATCCACCAAACACATTGGAACAAAGGGCATGATGAAGGAAAGACCTAACTGAGGCATAGAAAGCAAATTGTGTAGAATCTAGTTTCTGCCATCAGCAGTAAAAATATGTGAGAGGTAGTGTTGAGGGATGACATTCCTCAAGGAATAAAGGAACATAAACATTTTAGCACAGTCTAAAAAGTTCAAGTATAGGATTGACATTGTCTGTTGATTTTAGTAGGGCTTTTTTGTTTGTTTGTCTTCTATGTATTCTCATAG
Organism: Ceryle rudis; assembly: GCA_033439905.1. Taxonomy (NCBI): domain Eukaryota; kingdom Metazoa; phylum Chordata; class Aves; order Coraciiformes; family Cerylidae; genus Ceryle; species Ceryle rudis. The sequence goes on from JAAGNO010030928.1 coordinate 91,963, forward strand.
AAACTAGGAAAAAAAAAATATCCCAGAAGCCTGCTCTACAAAAGAGCATGAGAAATAGAATGAAACAAGAAACAGAAAGAACGAAGAGATACAGATGTTGATATCATTACTATAACTCTGAATGGGTAGAGCTAACATGCAGCCTAGTACCAAGTACTGAGATTCTGTAACAAACCATGAGGAAATTACCTATGAAGATAAAGCTACAACACCATCAGCAGACTCAACCTTTTTAGTTATGCAAGTAAGAGTAATACAACCATTTTTCAAATGAAGGACATACTAATAGTGCTTTGTTTATCCAAACAAATCTGTAGGAAGAAACACATGCATACGCTTACAGCTCTAGCTGATTATTATGACAGAAAATGCATTTAATTCTCAGAAATAAAAATCTATACCTTACCAAATCATCAAAAATATCACGCTGATGCACATGAATGGTAATAAGTGTTTCAAATTTCACTCTGTCAAACACTGAAAGATCATGTGTGGTCTGGCTAATCAACATATTCAGAATATCCAGAAATCTCCCATTGGTTACTTGCATGATTTTTCTGTCCTCTTTAGCATTCTGTAGAGCTTCTTCTGAATCACGTGTCCACAACATTTGAATTCCCAGTAATCCAACCTACAAATTTAATACGTGAAAAAATACAAAAGAAACACCTGTTGAATACTACCCTTATTAGGGTAGCCTTAGGTATAACAGGAACAATAAGGTACAGTGTAGAGTCCCAGTTTATGACTACACCCAGCGTGATGCTATCTCACAAAGATACTGTGCCTGAGTTAATTGGCTCCACTGTGTTACTGGAAACTCCTGGGAAAACATTTAATTTTTATGAAAATTTGTCACATACTGAGGTACACATAAATTAAGGAGTCTCAGTTTCACTTAACAATCCCTTAGTGCACTCCAATATCACAGAATCACAGAATGTTAAGGGTTGGAAGGGACCTCTGAAGATCATTGAGTCCAACCCCCCTACCAGAGCAGGGCTAAACTACAGCAGATCACACAGAAATGTATCCAGACAGGTCTTGAAAGTCTCCAGAGAAGGAGACTCCACAACTCTGGGGAGTCTATTCCAATGCTCCTCAACTCTTACAGTACTTATTCCTCCTGTTGAGGTGGAACTTCCTGTGTACTCTAGCTTGAATCCATTGCCCCTCATCTTATCACAATGCACATGTGAAAAGAGGTTGTCCCTGCCTTCTTGATGCCCAGCCCTTATGTATTTATAGACATTAATTAGATACCCTCTCAGTCTTCTCCTCTCCAGACTAAAAAGCCCCAGGTCTCTCAGCCTTTCTTTGTAAATCATGTGTTCCAGTCCCTTAATAATCCTCACAGCCCTCTGTTGGACTCTCTCAAGTACATCTCTGTCTCTCTCGAACTGGGGAGCCCAGAAGTGGATGCAATACTCCAGGTGAGGTCTCACCAGTGCAAGTAGAGGGGGAGGAGAACCTCCCTTGGTCTGCTGGACACACTGTTCTTAATGCACCCCAGGATACCATTGGCCTTCCTGGCCACAAGGGCACATTGCTGTTCCATGGAGAACTTGTTGTCTATCAGAACTCCAAGGTCCTTTTCCATGGAGCTAACATAAACTGGTCTTAAATTGTGGGAATTTCTGAAAATTATCATTGCCTGTTCATAGCTAATTAAACATTAAAAAATAAAATGCTATGCATTGCTACTGAACATGGGATAGATTTCTGTCTTTTTAACATGTTGTTAAAACCGGAGCGCAGCCTAGAGGTCACTGAACTACAAGTTATTTTTCTTCCAAAGAAATCTAGAATGTTACAGGATGCTGCATGTGAACTACAGTCTCAGACTGATTTTGATTTACAGTATCAGGCAGACCCATGACAAAACAGGAGAGACAAGAACTGTATCAATATCTTTTTTCCCCACAAATATGACAAACCTACTATTTTCACTTTTCTATCTCACTATACCTATAGCGAGTTCATAGTTAGGAGATTGTGCAGCAGGAAATATCTCAGCATTTTTGAATCATTAAGTGGTGTCTGAAACAAATTTAGAATTACCGATTAGTCAGAAAAAAAAAAATCTTTGGATGTAACTTTCATGCTTCTGAGACATGAAAAGGCAGGTTGAAGGAAAGAAAACATTTCAAATATTTGTCAGCATTTTGCCCAATTTCTTCCTTATCATGTAACACAGCTTTTCTTTCTCTACACTTTAAATTTCTTGACCATCTTCTTCTTCACCCTGCCACCCCCTTCTAACACAAATGATTCTTTGAATATAAAAACATTTGGATTATTAAAACATGGGAAAAAAAAGATCTTTGCAGACAGTAATAAAGCCATTTCAAAATGTCTGACATGCAAACAAGAGAGACAGTTCTTACCTGCTTAAAGAAATACTGCTGACATACATAATTACATCCAAGTAGGGATCCGTACTGGGACCAGTACTGTTTAATATTTTCATCAGTGATATAGACAGTGGGATCAAGTGCACCATCAGCAAATTTGCAGACGACACCAAGCTGAGTCATGCAGTTGATATATCAGAGTGACGGGATGTCATCCAGAAGGACTTGGACAAGTTGGAGAAGTGGGCCCAGGTGAACCTTGTTAGGTTCAACAAGACTCAGTGCAGGGTTCTGCACCTGAGTCAAAACAATCCACATTATCAATACAGGCTGGGGGATGAGGTGATAGAAACCAGCCCTGTGGAAAAGGACCTAGGGGTTCTGGTGGATGAGAAGCTGGACATGAGCCAACAAGGTGTGCTTGCAGCCCAAATGGCCAATCACATCCTGGGCTGCATCAAAAGAAACATGGCCAGCAGATTGAGAGAGGTGAGTCTACAATTCTACTCTACTCTGCTCTGGTGAGACCTCACCTGGAGTACTGCATCTAGGTCTGAAGGCCCCAGCACAGGACCTGATACAATGGGTCAAGAGGAGTGCCACAAAAATGATCATAAGACTGGAGCACCTCTCCTATACGGACAGGCTGAAGGAGTTGGGGTTCAGCCTGGAGAAGAGAACACTCCAGGAAGACCTTATAGCAGCCTTCCAGTACCTGAAGGGGGACTACAAGAAAGCTGGAGGGGGACTGTTTACAAGGGCATGTAGTGATAGGATGAGGGACAGTGGTTTTGAACTAGAGAAGGGTAGATTTAGACTGGATGTTAGGAAGAAGTTCTTTACTATGAGGGTAGTGGAACACTGGAACATGTTGTCCAGGGAGGTGGTGGAGGTACCATCCCTGGAGACATTCAGGGTCAGGCTTGATGAAGGTCTGAGCAGCCTGATCTAGTTGAGGATGTCCCTGCTTATTGCAGGGGGGTTGGACTAGATGACCTTTAGAGGTCACTTCCACCCCAAGGCATTGTATAATTCTATGATCACAAATCCAGCTTTAAAATAATTCTATTAAATATTGAAGTGTATTGATTTTTTTTTTTTTAATTAGCCATGTATTGGCCAGTTTTAATATTTGCAGAATTGCTATTAGAAAAATTACACCCATCATTGTATTGATTAGCAAATTACAAATTCGGTATTTTTACAGAATGGGAAACCTTGTTAATGAAATTTATGAATTATTAGTCAGATGGAGGAGTCTCTAGGCAAACTGGAATTCTTCAAGATAGACTTCTACTAGGACTGCATTATCATAGTGACAAATATACACACTATGTGGTACTTCTTTTAAATGATGAGATAAATAACCATAACCATAGTTCTTGCAATCTCAAATTAAGAATGAAATCCATCTGTACACAAAATTTTATTTGCATCTGAAAGGGATTCAATATCTATCACAGAAAATATATGCTCTATGCTGTATTCTCCAAGAGAAAAAAAAAATCATTTTTAAGTAGATTACAAGAAAAATTGTATACTATATATAGGGTACCAAAATTGAAGTAATTAAGGACTGCCTTCTACTGAGCAGATCCTTATCCTTGTTTCCTCTATGAAAACTTCATCATATGGACAATCCTATGTGCTTTTTACATTCCACATTCCCCCCCACACAATCCAGACTGGACGTACAAATCCACATCCTGTAATCTTACCTGTGCTGGGAAATGATTTAGGAAATTCAGCAGCTGATATCCTGGGTCACTAATCTGGTAATATGCTGCCCTAATTATGCCATGCAATGAAATCTGCTGCACATGCAATAAATCCTGCAACCAAAGTTCTACTGGTCCTTTTGCAATCACAGGAGTGTCCAACTGAAAAATTAATAAAAGGTTTATTAATAAAATGTTATTAATAAAATAGAACATAGCTACCAAACTTCTGATTAAGAACATTTGTTACTAAATAGTTACTAAATTTCTATTCAAGACAATTACAGTTTTGATTTCAATAAACAAACTAGAAGTTTATTTAGTGAAGACATATTATAGTTTTATTACATTAACCCTTGAAATAATAATTTTTGATTAACAATAAATTCAATTTAATATATACTTCTATGTTCAATAATATCTTAGCTATTAACATGTCTGGGAAAAAAAAAAAAAAAGAAAATTACTGGAATTTTTTCTCCTTCTCTTGATATGACTGCTAGAATGCGATCATAATCCTTTGGGTGAAATTCCACTTCATTTATATTGTCAGATATGGAAGGCAGATGTGGCTGTAAGGATAAATCACAAGTCATTCAATGTAAATATATAACATTAAGAAACAGAAAAAGTCTTAAATCTTTCCAGGATAAACTTATTTATCTGAACATAGAGATGAATTGGGCCATGTGTAGGTAATAATTACAGAAAAGGTTGTGTAGGATTTTATCTCCATTTGCTGCTTTTTTACAATTTCCAGAGGTGGTCTAGCAGAACAGAGATCGACTATTGTGTGAGATCAATGATTTCAATCAACCTTCAGTAACAGTCCAGACTAGCTGGACCATACTCCTTCAGTAACAACCCCGACTGGCTGGATGAATTTTGCAATATGTAAAACAGAGAAGTCTCACAGTGTACTTTCTGTTAGTTTAGTTGTGAAAAGAACCACCAGCAACATATCCTAGTGTTCTGAATTCTAAAGATTTTCTTAAATTACAGATATCCATTTCGTATTTTACATGAAAAGGTTACATTTTAATTTATTAAATGTTTTTCTTTAAAAAAAACCAAATATTGTTATAAACAGAAGAAAAGAAATTACTAAGATTGCACCTGAATTGTATGCGAATCACTTGCTTGTCCAAGAATTTCAAGAAGGGCAGGATCAGAAACAAAGAAGAATCTTGGAAACAGTAGTCTTTTCTTCTCCAAGTATCTTTAAAATTGAACAAGATTTTTATTAGTATATTTCAGGTTTTCAATTTTTTTCTACACAAGTGAAAGTAAAACTGGAATATTTCTAATATTTACAAAGTAAGAATGCATTAAAGATCAAACAATTCATACCCTGTAAGTGATTTCTGACATACTTCCAACTGTTCATGTAAGTGTGGGAGAAGTTGCTCCATAGTCTCATCTCCAACACAGCAGTTAATTACATTTGGGTTTTCATGAGCTCGTTGCATTATTCTTATCCATGATTTGTCAATATTTTGAAAACGCTTTGCTTCCTATAAATAGCAAAAGCACAAGTACTTTCACAGTATTATCTGTTGGAAATCATTACACAGATAGCTTTTAATACACAATAATAGGCAAGCATTGTGAAGTTTACCTGGGGTAACTCTTTGGCAATATCTCCCCCTACAAAAACAGCTTCAAGGTAAATCCAGAGGTTCTGCACAACCAGCCATTCTTCAATTATGTCTGTAGAGCTGCTTAGTTTATAAATCCAGCTCTGAATTTCCTTTTTAAATGGTGCATTGTATCTAAAAAAAAAGATGAGAAGTAGAAATTATTTCATTCTAAATAGAGCTATTATTAAATACTTAATATGGTGGGGAAAAAAAAAAACCAAAACCTCAAATAACACTTGTTTCACTTAAAGCAAGAATCATCTTGTCGAAAGTTTCTGTCAGCTTGATTATGTTGAAATATATATCAATTTAAAAGTACCTATTGGTCAGTAAAGAGCCAAGAATCATTAAACTATCCTCCATCATCGTTATAATTTCTGCCGATTCAGTTCCCTTTAACAGTAACTCTCCTCTCCCTTTGAATGATGAAAAGCTCAGAATTTGGTTTCCCCAAATGTCAGCTATTTGAGATAGTTTGGCTTCTATATCCTTTTCTTTTGTAGCAGATATGCATATATCCTGCAAAGTAAGAACCATTTTTTTTTGAATCTCCATTCTCCAGACATTAAATCTTTCCTAATATTACACATCTAGAAATAGAATATTAAAAACAGTACACAAAATTTTATAAAATAGTACAGAAATAGTAGACTAGTACATAAATTCAGAGATCATATTACTGATTTTACTCTCAAATTATCTGTATGTGTAACAGAAATGAACACTTGAAAATGCATGGATAACATTTCTGTGGCTTCACATTTTGTTATTTCTGCATAACATTTATGAATCATGACCTCTACAATGTTTAGGATAACAGTGTAGACTCATCATCATATGAAGTCTTACTCTTATCATATTCCCATTTGTAGAATCACAGAATCTAAGAATAGTTGGTCTCTTCTCCCAACTAACAAGTGATAGGACAAGAGGAAATGGTCTCAGGTTTTGCTACGGAAGGTTTACTTTGGACATTAGGAAAAAAAATTGTAATCGAAAGGGCTGTTAAGCATTGGAACAGGCTGCTTAGGAAAATGGATGAGAGATCATCCCTGCAGGTATTTAAGACATGTAGATGTGGTTCTTAGTGACATGATTTAGTGGTGAACTTGGCTGTGCTGGGTTAATGAATGGGTTCGATGGTCTTAAAGTTATTTTCTAGCCCAAATGATCTATGAACATTCTATTCAAACCACAGCTTAATACAAAATTAAGCAGCTAACTTTGGAATACTTCCATATAAATCAAGTATGAATATAACAATAGCTTTCGCATGCTTATTTACCCTTTGTAACTTCCAAAATCCATTGAGAGGTTTTTTTCAAGTTATGTGGGGGATCTTTTGAAGTTGTATGGTTCAGAAGATACCATAAAGATCTAGAAAAGTATTCCTATTAAATATTAATAAGGATGGAACCTTCCTCTAAAATTTCTAATTTACAGATCTTAAAACCAACCACAGAGTTTAAAAAATAGTGACCATGACCATTTGAAGTTTTGCTTGTTTTGTTTTCTTTTTCCTGTTTAAAAAGGGCTAAGAAAATAATAGAAAATAGGGTAAGCAAGAATGTGAAGAGATTATCTAGAAGTACGTCCAAAGATTCCAGGTTCTATCTCTGTCTTCGTTCATATGGATAAGAACTTCTAAATAAAATAGAAATTATTTTAAACTAGTGTGGTCTCATTGAGAGTCAAGGAATTAAATGAAGTAAAAAAAAATACTTTTAAAAAAGGTGATAGTT
>JAAGNO010030928.1:107163-134703 GCA_033439905.1 Ceryle rudis
TGCTGATGTGTTTGGCCAGTGGTGGGTCTATCCCAGAGCCAGCTGGCATTGACTCAGTCAGACATCAGGGAAGCTTCGAACAGCTTCTCAAAGAAGGCAGCCCGTGTGTTCAAAGGTTGATATAAAAATACAATAAATTTAATATAGAAAATATATAGAATTGTATCATCTCAATGGTATTTTTATTCCACTGATCTACATTCCACCTGAACATAGATTTTGATGAAGTTTTCATAACTTAGAATAATTATGCATGCTAAACTACATGTTTTTATTTTTTTTTTCCATATCATCTATAAAATAGATGCCTATCAAATGCTTGCATATGTATCTATTACAGAATGAACCTTTCTTATTGCTTGTTCTCATTTGCAATTTGTTTGCATATCTTCTGCCTCATTTATCCTCCTCCTACACACGTGGCATTATTTAAAAATAAGATAATTTTCATATTTTATAGTTTCCTGACAGGTACGAAAAGGTTTGCTCATGAAGACAAACAGCAGCATGCTTTAGATGCATAAAGTGCATTACAGGCCTGTCAGTCTAACTGCAGTGCCAAGGGAAGGTTATGGAGCTGATCATCCTAAGTGCCATCATGACACACATACAGAACAACCAATGGTTCAGGCCAGTCAGCTTGGCTTTATGAAAGGCAGGTCCTGGTTGACGAACCTGGTCTCCTTCTATGAAAAGGTGACCCACCTAGTGGATGAGTGAAAGGTTGTGGATGTTGTGGGATTGGCAGAGTTACATTCATGGTTGGAATTAATGATCTTAAAGGTCTTTTCCAACCAAAACGATTCTATGATTCTGTTAGCTGCTCCTTTGACCTATTACTCGTATTCTCTGCAATTTGTGATGTTTGATAAAGAGAGGAGTTTATTCCATGCAGATATCTATACACTTAGAATTCTCTTCTGTTCAGCTTCTGAGAGAGGTGTAGACTGAACCACTGGGGTTGAAAGGGACTTCTGCAGATTGCCTAGTCCAACCCCTCGTGTTCGGACCAGGGTTACCTAAGTTGGGCTGTCCAGGATCACGTCCAGTCAGGTTTTGAACATCTTCCAAGGATGGAGAGTCCACAACCCCTCTAGGCAATATGTTCCATTGTTTAAGCAATCCTCATAGCAAATTTTTTTAGGTTTAACTAGAATTTACTGTATTTCAATTTGTGTTATTTCCCTCTTCTCTTGTTACTGGCTGCCAATGGGAAGAGTCTTTGCTCTTCCTTCCTAGCCCTTTCAGGTAATTAAATCCACCAAGAAAACATGACAAAACATTGAAATTACCTATAAGCAATTTGTTCTATAATCAGCCATTTTTCTATATTCACATCTTGATTTTATCAGCTCTATAGTCTTTCATTATTTAAGGAAAGCTCATGAAAAAAAGATCTAAGAGTGACTTGTTAACATGGCTAGCCCTACTGATATTAAAGGAATTCATTAATATAGAAAGGGAGTAAAGATTTGCAAGATATGTAGAATATAAGTGGTTTGGGAAAGAACCTTTATTCTAATATTCATCAGAATCAGATATGAATAAACAAATGTTAATATTTCATAATTTTGTATCTTTTATTATTTATTAATTTTGCATCATTTCCTATGTAGGTAAAACCTAGCAAATAGACAGTAATGAACTCAGTTCTCTTGCTTTATTTAACTTCTGTGAGTATGATTATGATGTCCATATCTTAAGCATGAAGGCAGTCAGAAATAACATTTAGTAGATGTGAATAAATGTTGAAATTATTGTTCAGATTCTTCCTTTATTTGTTTAATCTCTACCTCTCTTTCAGATCACAGAACGGGTTATACTTGCCTTCAAGTATTCCCTGTAATATTGCTGGCTTATAAACCACCACATAAATTGCTAAGACGAAACACACATAAAACTAGCAAAAGTAACAACAATCCACTAAAAGTCCTTTCTGGAATGTTAATCAAACAGTCTTCAAGAAATAAAAATACTACTATACAGTAATACAATTTCTTCAAAAATAAATTCTCCAAAAAGAAATTTCTCCAAAAGGTGGATGAAAATGTAAGACATATGTGTTCTATTAAGCTGTTTCAGACTGTGATAATAAATAGCAAGTACATATAAAAATTAGTGAGCTTCTTTTTTATAGGGAAAACTAAAAGTTTCTAATAACATAAAATTATGTGTGGCTCCATGAATATATTCAGGTTATTATTTAAGAGGGTTAGATGATCAAGGTATTTGTTTATAGATACAGAAAAGTTAAGAGGATTAAGGTTAACAGAAACACACACAGCAACAGGCACAATATTGTGCTCTCATCTGCTTATTTCTGCATGTTGTTTTCAAGATGGTATTTATATTATAATTTATTTGAGAGAACAGTCTTTTTCTGTTCTGCATTTATACAGTGTCTATCAAAGTACCTGATACTGATTAATAATTTATAATTAAAATAACAACAAAATAAATACTTTGTTTCCCATCTTCAGCCTAGATCCTTCAAGACAGTGAACTTACTGTTCGGATTCTCAGTATATCTCTTATTATATAATATCATTTTAATCATGACAAAAAATTGAAAGTCATCTTACTTCAATAGGTCCCAGAGTCATATCCAGTTGTATGTTATTATCACGTATGATAGATAAAGCTTCCATGGCATATCTGATGTCGTCTAAGTCACAAAGAGGTCGAGACAATTTCTTTAAATATTCTGTTATGAATGACATCATGTCTGTCATTTTCTTTTTATACTCCTCATTTAAGTAACGACAGAGGAGCATCTTCCAGGCTTTGGCTTCAATTGCTAAAGCTTTTTTTAATGGTCCTGATGTAAAGAAAAAAATTTTAAAAATTATTCAATCTACATCTTCAATATTTTCTGAAAAAAAAAAAAATCTCACATCATCATACATGGTGCTTTAACAGCAATTAGGAAAAGTAGACTATTAGTCTATTGAGTGCATTTTAAACATTTCAAAGCAATTTCAACTAAAATATATTCCTGGGGTTTTTGTTTGTTTGTTTGGTTGGTTTTTTATTATATCTGTAAAAATATTGGTAAGCTTATCTAATGAAACATATAGAAAAGAAGAAAATGCTTACTTATTAATGTAGGTTTTCAGAGAATTCCTTTGATATATATTAACCAAATGTATAAAGATCAGTGATATTGAAATGGTTTATCCCCACTGAGGAAATGGTACCTTGGGATCTCAATAATGGGATTTGGAATACTGCACAACTATTATATGCAGTTAATATATAAACACAAATCAACACTTAAAAGACAGAAAAGACAATCATTAGCACTCTAATTTATGATCGGATTAAATGAGGATTTTAATAGTCATCATTTTATACTCTGGTGAAAGAAACCAAAAGGTATTAACAGCATATAACCTTTGTGCTCAGAAAACTAATTTTAGAGCAGATATAGTTTCTTCTTCAATAATGTGATTATTACCATTAAAAGTCTGATTCCTGAAGGCCACAAATAATTCAGGAAAAGTACTGTCCAGAAATTAAAATATATGAAAAATAACAAATCAATTTCCTAACCTAAATTGAATCCTAGAGAAATACCTGCTCCCTCAGATCATGAAAACAGTTAATATTCCTGTACTTGAATCTGAAGGACTTGGCTCCCTCTGATGCAGTGATCACAGATGAGGGAGTAGTGTGACCCACCAACAAAATCCATATTCTTTTGGATATATTACTTCTTATCTTGGTCAAAGAATAACAAACAAGGGTTTCCAAAGTGAACAAATTGGCTCCAGAGTGGTTTCATTAATAAGAAGTTGCATCCAGGAATTGGATGAGGATATGCGGTCAGTAGTCTGAAAATTTGCTTATTCACTGAAAGCAAGCTAAGAGTAACACACCACCAAAATCCTGAAATAAACTCTAGTCATCAAAGTGTGTGGCTTCTGTCTTCTCTGATGTGCAAGGAAAACAAATTGTACAGATATGATTTTTCAATATAATCAATATAATCTCTCAGAAGATGAGGGTTGCTCATTAGAGCACTGATACTTGGACAGGAATACTCTTACTGCCTCTCCCTAGATAGCAACCACAATAATATCTGCCACAGAAAGGTAAAAAAAGGTTAAAAAAAAAAGTGTGACACTGGTACAGTGAATACATGTTTAGCTATGTAAGAATCTGTGAGGTGAGAGGGGTAAGTGCCATTGAAATTCTTGTTTCTCTGTCAATAGCACAAGCAGCTTAATGCTTCAAGAAGCAGTTATCTCCAGAGAATATATTTTTTCACACCTGACTGTTCTTCAGAGTAACATGAAGAATGAGATCAACATGATCACTAACATGATCAGTCACCTGGGTTAGGGAAATCTCAAGCACAACTACAAGCTGGGCAATAAGTGGACTGACAGCAGCTCTGGGGAAATAGACTTGAGAGTCTTAGTAGATGAAAAACTGAAACATAGAAATGAAATGTCTGTGTTGGAAGGGACCTCTAGAGGTCATCTAATCCAACCCCCCTGCTGAGAGCGGGGACATCCTCAAGTAGAGCAGGTTGCTCAGAGCTCCACTGAATATGAGCCAGCAATTTGCACTTGCAGCCCATACAGGCAATCACATCCTGAGCTGCATCAAAAGAAGTGTGACCAGCAGGTCTCAGTCTTGTGAGACCCCACCTGGAGTACTGTGTTCACCTCTGGGGCTCCAGAGCATAAGAAAGACATGAAGCTGGTGGAGCAAGTCCAGAGGAGGGTCACAAAGATGATCAGGTGGCTGGAGCACCTCCCCATGAGGGCAGACTGAGTAAGTAGGGGTTGTTCAGCCTGTAGAAGAGAAAGCTCCAGGGAGGCCTAATAGCAGCCTTCCAGTACTTAAAGAGAGCCTGCAGGAAAGATGGGGATGTACCCTTTATGAATGAGGAGTAATGATCCCTTTTAGGATGAGGAGTAGTGATTAAAAACTGAAAGATGGTAGATTTAGGTTAGGAATAATGAAGAAATTCTTTCCTGTGAGAGTGGTGAGACACTGGAACAGGTTGCCCAGAGAAGTTGTGGATGCCCCATCCCTGGAAGTGTTCAAGGCCAAGCTGGATGGGGCTTTCAGCAACCCAGTCTAGTGAGAGGTGTCCCTGACTATGGGAATGATTATAAATGTCCCTTCCAACCCAAACCATTCTATGAGTAGCAGGCTGTCAGGGCCACAGAAGGCCAGATACTGAGGCATGGTACTGCATAGAATTGAGGGAACACATGCCGACACTGGGTCTTGATGCCAGCTTCTGTATCTTTAAAGACACTAGAGGGTGTACAGGAAATCACATGATACTCTGAAAGCTATGAATGCTAACCATAGGAATGGCTAAGTAGTCATTTCCTGGTGAAATAAACACAGATAGTGAGAAACTAATACAGCTATGTGCTAGTCTTGTGCCAATACCAAAGAAGGTGATTTATGCTTCCAATGCAGTTTATAATCACTGGCTGACCTGGTGCCAGAGATCAGTGTCAAAGCACATTCATTAACTCCTTATCAAACCACCATGATAACTTCACATTTGACAGAATTTAATTTCACCACTCCAAAGAGGACAAGGCAAGGGGAATGGAGGGATTTTTTCAAGTCAGTTTTCTTAGAAAGGTCTGATTGAGTCCTAGCTGAATAGTCAGGGAGGTCTTTTCAGTAATTTCTATTCATTGTATCCATATATGTATAAATAGATATGTATTGTATTTATATGTATGTATGTAAAGTATTTATTTCATAGAATAAACCAAATAACATGACTATTATGTTCATTATCTTACTGTACATGCAAAGATAAGACAATGTCATACCTGTATGCAATTCAATAGGACCAAGAAGAATGATGGGTTTTAAATCTTCCATCTCTTGCTCAAATGTAGCATAGTGAAGTATTTCTTCTTTAATTTCACTTAGAGATGGAGAGCTAGCCAAAAATTCCTGTGTATAGTTTAAAATGTCAATCAACAAATGTCCTTTTTAATTTTCTCACCAAAACAAATGGCAACAGTTATTCAGGAATTACTTAAATTGTAAACCAATATTACATTTTTTTTAGCCTTCTGCAGCCTTGCTAACACATATATGATACGAGGCATTCAAGTTTATAAATTTATTTGTCAGTAACTCTCAAGCTTGTTGGGAAATTCCAGTCAAACTTAACAGAGAAATATGCATACAGGACATGTTAGGTGCTTACTGGTTTTGTGAAAACAGGTGACAGATCAAAAAGTACATGCCTACACTTATAGAAAGACTTAATCATCAGCCCAATTACATGCGAAGCAATCACAGTAAAACACATTTTCTAAGTAGTTGTGATTCTGAAAAGCTGCATTTCAGGAATGTTACACAAGAGCTGTATTCAATATGCCTACATCAAGTGATAAATGCAGAAAGCTGTTTCCCACTATTTTTGAGGCTTTCTCTGTAGCAGTATCCTTTTCTTCAGTAGTAACTAGATCACATTAGTTTGATTAGATTTAATTATACTTAAATTTTTAATTCTATCACAGTAAATTCTCAGCTCCGTATATAAAGTGGGGTTTTTATAGCCCCCAAACTGCACAGCTTGCATTGTGACACTCAAAAGATACCAGTGGTCCTGTAGTAAACAAGATGATGCAATATTCACAGTTCTATGTACATATAATGTAGTCTATTAAATAGAATATATTAGAGTGGAAAACTCAATTAGGCCAAGATTAAATAAAGGAGATATAGAAGCCAACTTTATTTTACTGAACCTCTAAATTAAATTTAAAACTCTTCTGTAGGAGGACAGTGTGAAATATTCTGAAGCAGATATCCCGGAGTCCTCCAATCCCTGGAAACTAGGATTTATTGCTGTAGTAGACACTATTTTTTCCTACCACATTTGAGGATTCAACTTACAAGTTCAAACAACCAAAAATTATTAGAAGATTCTTCTTGGAATGGAGAATGCAGAACTCACCTCCTAGAATGACTACAGGAAGGGTGGTGAATAAAAACCGGTATTAAACTCAAAGTAAATGCTTTCCATAGAGAAAAGTGCACAATCATCAGCACTGGTGTTGTGGGAATTTCTATGGGTTGTGGTATACATCATGTCAGACTGAGGTAGTTTCTTGGGGCTTAAAAAAAAAAATCTAGAGTTCCACAGATAAAAAATAAAGCCATTAACGAATTGAGACCGGTTTAGACATCTAGAACAGCAGCACAGAAGCAGGAAATGCCAAATCCCAACACAAAAACTAGGTAGTATGCTATTACATCTGCTTAGGATATATACTACTATTACTACTGAAAGACTAGGAATTTCATGTGTCAATCTATGTCTTCTTCCTCATTGTTTTTTTCCTCAGTGTTTTCTGATTTCAAAAATATAAGATTAAGGAAGAACAGTACTGTATGTGGTCAAACTCACCTGAATTTTAGCATCTCTATCTTCTGTCCAAAGCACCTTATATTTCTGAAAGTCCTGCAGAATTTTACTAGCTACTTCTCTTAGAGAGTTGATAGAAGATGAGAGAAATGCAACTAATTTAGAAATATCTTCATGTTCTGCAACACCCGAGTAAAAACTTCTTAGCTTTCTCACACGTACAACATTTTCAATTCCTTCTGTAAAATAAAATTCTATGTTAATAAATGAATCATTAGAAGTGTGGTTAGAATTCTCTTCTAAACCTCTGCATGCCAAGTTAAGTAATACGGTCATGAATAAGGCAGAATATCCTTCTTCAAATGTCTACTTGACTGCTTAATATGAAAGTATCAAGTCCAGCCTAGTTCACATCAGGCTAGAGCAAATTCAGTCTAGAGTGAATGTTAACAAATGGAAAGAAAATAGTCTTCTAAATTCACAAATTTCACACAAAATTCATAAATTTAACTTTTTCTACTGTAACTGTAACACAACAAAGCATCATAAGCAGTCTGTGTTATTCTTTTTTAATTTATATATTTAAAGTTTTTTAATTGTATGAGACCCTTAAAACAGTATAAGTTTCTTGAACTCCAACACGCTTCAAATCAATAACTGCTTGTTTTTCTAGTTGGTGTTTTGAAAAAAGATGCTAAACTTTGCCAAGTCACATATTAATGAGTGCAGAAAAAGTTTGTCATGTTTTGGAGCTGCACTTGTCTTACAAACTGCTGATATAAAAATCTTTTGAGTCTTGTCTGAAAGATGTTAGAACTGAAAGGCAGCGGGGGAGGTTGGGAAAGAAAAAAGAGGCTTTCAAAGACAGTTTAGACACTAGTAGCTGCTGCTCCAGTTACACTGTCAACATTGAAACAGAAGCCCTGTCTCCTTTAAGAATTTCAAGTAAGCTCAAATAGAAGGTAAATAAAAAGTAATTTATCATGTCCCTCCTTCATCATTGATGAACTGCTGAACTACTGACAATCAGTATCAATACAGACACTGATACTCCTGAGCTCTAATGAGCCCCTTCTGCCACAGCAATGCTTGAGCATTTTGAAGCATGTTTAAGGTAATGGAGAATAAAAATCCACTCTTCCCACCACACACATTGTTTAATGGGAGAGATTTAATACAACTCCCAAGATCTATTTTAGGCTGAAGACCTTTTCAGGGGCCTAGTCACTAAAAACAGTCTCAGACTGATTCATCCTTGCCAGTGTATTCCATAGATCTCACTGGCATACATCTCATCTCCTTAACATACACCACCAGGTAATGTTGACGAGTAGTTTAAAGTTAAGGAAATTGGTTACTTACTGATGTATCTTGACACAGCAGAGGAAAAGGCTATGACTGTCTGATGAAGACAGTTTCCTCACACTCTGCTTGAAGCCCATTAGAGAGTTTAAAATGAAACAAAACACAACAGTAGAAGAATAAAGACCCAGCTCTGTACTATCAAAACCTTTCCAGGATTTTAAAGACTTTCCAAAGGAGTCACAACAAAGGTACGACTGTATTGTGGATCACTGGTTCAGTCAAGCAGCTAAGAAATATATTTGGACTTTTATGGATGCTTGCAAAGCAAATAGAGAGATGCTTAGAAATAATATTAAGGAAAAAAGCATCTGACTAAAATCAATGCAGGTCTATCTACAGTCTAAACATTCACATGAACAAACACTTGAAGTGTTTTATTATCTATTCTAGGAATATAGCCAGTAATCAAAATATTTGCTGATATCTAATTATTAAACTAGCTCTTGTTATATCTCAATATTCCAATGAGAGTTAGTCTACAATCATTGTTTATGGTTTCAACTATGTCATTAAGGCTACATTCCACAATGATAAAAAAGATAAATTAACAAGCATACTTTGCCTCAAATTAAATAGGAGATTCAGAATCTAGAATTTTTTCTAAGATTTTTTAAATTATTTTTTCTCAGAGTTCTAATACATAAGCCTGAAAAAGTGTTTCTGAATAATTTAGCTAAATAAAAAAAGAAATAAAAATAAAGGAGCAAGTTTCGTGTGTGGCATTTTTATTAAAGTAAAAATTTGAAATAAGTAAAAAACAAATCACTCACTTTGCCCTTTTTTGACTATTTTTCCTCGTGATCCAAAGCCTGATGAAGATAATTGCTGTGTACCTGATTCTGCTTTTAAATTAGATTTTTGCAAATGTCTCTGTCCCCACTGAGCAACTCCACGGCTTACTTCCAGTATTAACTGAATCATGCGATTGATGGCTTGCTGTACATCATCTAAACTGGGAACCATTACCTACATAAAACAGTTGAAATACTGTTGAAATAAATGCAGCTATTTGCCTTTTTCTAAGACCCCAGTTTTACTCCACTCATAGTGAACTGTGGAACTTGCCCCAGAAGAGAAGCTGTAAAATGTAACTTTATGTGGCACAGCATTGCCTCTAAAAAATGAGCCACACTGTACTGACCCACTGTCTGTTTGTACAGTCATACTTTGGGTAAAATGACAAGTCTATAGGTAGACAGATTTATTGGGTTTTTTGTAATTATTTTTACAGTATCTACAGCATTTTTAAAAGAATTGTTTATACTGTGTGGAAATATATTACAAGCCTTGTTTCGTGTATTCCAGAATCATAAAGAATTAAAAATTGCAGACCAAGATCCTCCTCACTGTTGCTCTTAACCACTGGATCCTAAATTCTGTGAGAAAGAATTGAAGAGGGATGGTCATAAAAATGTCTGTGGATAGGTCATTTTAGAGAAGATTTACAGCTATATAACCTCCCTCAGTGCTTATCTATACACAAATGTAATCACCTATTTACCTAGTCGAATAAGTGCTGAATGTTTCCTTTCTCTCAAAGACTGCATTGCCTCAAAAACTTTTGAAAGACCATTTTGTTTAGTAGATTCATGGAAAGCCATGCAGTAGCTCTAAAGATGTCAGCTTGTATATTTGGCAAGGATTTTGTATCATAATTCTGAGAGCAATTTAATACCAAGTTAGATGAGGAAGGCAACTATATTCAACTGTCAGAGCACATGATAAAAAAAGACTGGAAAGAAAATAAGCATTCTTGATCTGAATCAAGGACAACTAGCAAACAGTACGGGATCAAAACACAGGCCGTAATCTGTTATCATACACACTGTATAAACGTTAGCAAGCTCCCTTAGCATAGTTTGGAATGATGCAAAAAAAAAAAAAAGCACTCTCTGGGGAAAAAAAAAAAATAAAAAAAACCAGACACTGTTTGGCACATAAAATGTGACAGGGGCTGTTCCTAACACACAGTTTGAATGCAGACTCCTGGATTCAAGAATAAAATCATTTACCATTGTGAATACACAGCATTTCACATCAGCTCACTTTGAGGTCAAAGAACAGGCTCTAGCCTGTTTTATTTTGTAGTACATAAACAGCCATAAATTCTCAAACACCCCCCCCCTTTTTTTTTTTTTTTTGAACTGCATTGGCAGCAATAATGCTAGTTGTAACTTTGTCCTCTCCTTGTTTGAAAATAATTCTATGTAGGATATGCTGAAGTAAAGGCACACATCAGTTTCTCCAAAACAGCAAGCAGGAGGAAGAACCTACATGAGAGTGATCCAGGAAAGAATAGAAAACCAGGATTTCTTATTTAACTTCAGAAGAAAGATTGTTTTTGTAGTATGCTCAATCCTTAAATATAGTCCTTAGTACATCATCTTAAAGCTTTCATGTGCAAGCCATCATTATAAAATGATGGAGTCATCTACAGGAGAGTTCAGAACTGAAATATAAACTGCTTAAAATTTCATGGATTGAGCAGTTGTGTGCACAAAACCAAGGACCTTTCAAAATCCTATTACCATTAGCAAAGTGGCATTTTACTCAGCATTACTTGATTACTGACCTGGATCATCCAAACATTTCAGAGGACTGGCAAGAAAGATTGATACAATTCCCTTTACAGTGGGAGGATTTATGCTTATACAAATATTAAAAATGTAAAGATTCTACACTTCGACAGACGTTATATATCATGTGTACACACAGATTGAATATACAACAGAATGCCAATACAAACACTGGTTCAGTGTCAGAGGAATATCACCTTAGATAAGAACCTTTCTTTCATTATAATTTTATAAATATAAAACTTTTAGTCTTTATAAGACAATTGGATAATATTGTTACCTTCCCATATATAAAATACCATACATATTGCTGACACAGAGTCATCTTACTCTACAAAAGGAAATTAGTTACTTGCAATCAAGCTGCCTTTTTGTTCTCTGCATACAGAAATCTACAGCTCTTTTTCTGCTTTTGAATCTTTTCATTTTTGTTCAGTGTTCCTCCTTCTGGCCATCTTACTTCCCAATGAGATAAGTAAAGCCTAACTGAGCAAGTATAATGTTCATTATTTTTATTCAACAAAGGCTTTAAATCACACAAGGAACCAAACACCACACCCCACACCACACCCCACACCACCACACCCCACACCACCACACCCCACACCAAACCAAACAAAAATAAATATGAAGGAGAACTGTGATCTCTCTGCAAAGAATACTGATGGACAAATGGCAATACAATTGCTGAAACAAACAAAACCAATAAAAGGCCAGGTTCTGCAAGTACCACTAAGAAAGAAACCAGGAACACTTGAACTCTGAGCACATTTCATCAGTACTCGCAGTGCACTGAAACACCTGAATCACTGTACTCCTCTGGAATGGGTACTGGTTCAGTATCCTGGGCAAGAGCAGAGATAGCTATAAGACAGTGTATTTTTCCTTATGTATATGACACATAACTTACCACATTGGGAAGAACAAGGTGTACTTCCACTTTTAGAAAAGCAACCTCTTCAGATTTGCTTGGATGAACTGAAAACATTGTTCTCCCAAATGTAGTTTTGCTGAAAGTAATTTTGAAACATATCATAAATACTTCACCATGGAACCCCCTTAAATTATCTTAGAAATATAATTTTGAGCTACCTATTCTGGGAAATCCTCATGGAAATTTTTCACAATTGACAAAACTTACAGAAGCTTCTTGTTTATAGTGTAAAGATAGCAGCCAGAGCTCCATCATTAAGACGAGGGTTACTTTGGATCCAGCCACTGCTTTCAGAATTTTTTTATCCAGAATATTTTCTGCTTCTGTATTTTAATTTCTCACTTTAAGAATGATGGAATTCTGTCAGTGCTTCAAAGAAGGCATACAAAGGTTTTACAGACCATTTCATGCATCAAACTATCGAGCAAAAGTTGCCTCATTACTTTTTAATAAATATTCAGCAGGACAGGAAAAAAAGTTTCAAAGATAACAAGGTAGCACAAAATGATAGAAACATGACCTGAAACCACTCAAATGAAAGCTAAAAACTAAAAACAAAATGGAAAGTACAATTTCTAAATGCTATGACATGGTGACCAAATAAGGGAGGATTCAACAATACCATACCACAGTCAAATATAAAGGACATGCTCAGATAAATTTCTGTTGAATTCAATAAGATCAGGATTTCAATACATTTTCTATGAAAGATGTCCTCAGAAGAAGAAAAGTAAATCAAGCTTCATCACACATTAATGACAAAACACTACCAACTTCACCTGCTTAAATTAAATTCTCTTAATAGAATTCAAAGTAGGCTTTTCAATATAATATATATTACACTGAAGTAATTATGACTGAAGTATATGCTTGAGCAGAGAAGAAATTACAGAAATTATAGGAAATATAGTATGGATCTTGAAATTATCATATAGAATTCATGAAATGTGCACGGATGGTCTTCATCCATGGTAAACAACTCTGAATGCATAGCCATGCTTGCGGAAATAATCTGAAATGAGATGAAGACACAGGCACACTGCCATATAAGACCTAGAATGATCATTTAGTTCTAATCATTTGTACTGGGCAATAAACTGCACTAACAGCACCTGGAAAGCAAACCCACAGGAAAGATACGGGAATAAAAACAAAAGGGTTCAGGTAGAGAGGAAGCAAGAATAGAAATAAACTGCACAAAACAAAGTGCATAGACTATAGCTAACAAGATAAAGAATTAAAGCATAAAAGAAAAAGAAAAGAGTGGGCCTAAAGCATCACTGCAACAGAAAGTGAATGCTCCTAGCTTTCGCTTGATCTAAAAGGGACAAAAGATCTCAAAGTGTTTGACTAATGATACATGTACATGTATCATTACACATGTGAATGTATATTAGTATTCTTATATGAGCACAGAAATAACTTTATTCTGGTAATAATGTTAAAGGAATCTTTCCTTTGCCACTTACTTTGAAACAAATACTCTTTTTTTAAGACTATCCAAAGACAGTCGGGTGGCTTTCTGGAGGCTGTCTAGCAGCTGGTGACTGAAATAGGCAACCAACTCTTTACATTTCTGTAATAAATAAAATGTATATTATTTAGTATTGTACTCAGAGAGGAACCTGGAGATTAGTGCAAAATGTTTTAAGTCAAACTTATTAGTTCTTGTCTGAAAGACTTTATGCTGTAAGCTACATGAGCAACACAGAGGAGAAGCTGGGGGAAAAATAGCCTGTAAGTAAATAATTAAAGCTGCAGAAAAAAAGAATATAACATCTGAGGAAACCAAATTTGCCTTTGCACAAAATACCTTTTTAAATTCATCTTCTTTATCATTGTCCATGCTATTTTCATCACGAAGAGCTGCAGAAGTATTCTTTTCTCTCTCTTCATTATTTCCAAAAACTATATGTTTTTCTTTTACTGTAAATTAAATAAATAAATAAATAGAAGGTATTTTTTTTGTTAACTGAACATTGTGTTCTTCTTTGAAGCATGCTGTTGCCCTCCTCTTTACAGGAAAAAATAATATTGCTTTTTATTTTCGTAGTACCTGCATCAGCTAATTTGCTTTATTTCACACCATTTTTTTTCCACACCAGGAATCTGGTTCAAAGAGTCCACCTTATAAGCCTCAGCCTGACAAACATCATGCAGTACAAATATGTTATTAAAGACAGGTAGGCAGATGTGGATACATTAGCTGGAAACAGACCCTCCAAAGATCTATATAAACAAAATAACAAAATACAGAGAAGTATCTTTTCATCAGGCTTTGCTGGTTGCATTGTATTAAACCACAGGGAATATTGACCCCTACTATACTTCTATAACAGAAAGAAATATCCCAGAAGGAAAAAAATAAAATCTAGAGAAAGGAGCTCAATTACTTTTATCCAATTATAAAGTATTTCTCCTATAATGGACAGGACCTCCTTAAATCTTTGCAACACAACCCAGAGCAGTGGGAACCAGCCATACTGATCAGGTGTGAGCCTCATACACTAGCAGCTGATAGTCAGTTGACTGTACTAATTTAAACTGACCAGCCCATAAAGCACTGGTATTTGAGATACTTTGACAGATTTGACAGAAAGGTCCCAAAGAGAGGGACAAATACGTAACATAGCTGAGAGAGGAACACTATTTCACTTACAGAGAAGTGAAATATAAAAATAAAAAAAAAAAAAAAAAAAAATCACAAATGACTAAGAGAAATGGAACCATAATATTCTTCCTCTAGAGCAAACACTTTGGTAATATAAAGAGAAGGACAGAGTTTAATTCTCAAAACTCCACCAAAACCAAATTACCTCTATAATTTCTAGGCCAGTGGTTTGGTTTGATAGTGGTAAATTAAGGCAGAACTGTGACACAGATGAAAGTGTAATGGGAGGAAGAGGTCTGAAGAATATTAGCAAAACCAATTCAATTTTGATATGTACTACCTAAATCTACAGGACTAGGGACAGAATTTATTTTTAAAAAAATCAACATTATCTACCTGGTAATACATCTTTTTCTGAGGTTTTCTCAGAATATTTAATTTCATAATTCTGTTCAAATACAGATATTAGTTCTTGAACAGCATCTTCAATACGCATGCTTTTGTGGTTGAATAACTCAGCACATTCTTTAGTATAAGCCTGTTAAATAAAAATATCAGTGAATTATCTTAGTATCATTGATTATCTTATTACTTTTCCTCTTCATGGAAAGACAAAACTTCACCCTGAACTTTGCATTCTTCAGACAAATTATTTCAATGAAACAGCAACATTTTTAAAACAGAACTGAGAAATCAAACTCTAAATCTTTAATCAAAATTATAAAACTTTGCTGTTGTATTATCACTCTATATGTAATGCTTTTTTATAAAATTTCCATTTTGAAAAGCAATGGTATTTTTAAGAGCCAGAAAAAAAATACTGAATATTGAAGGGACATCAGTCAAACTGAAATTACCCAAATACTCTTTCAGCTGTCCTTAACAATTTTATTTACTTGCACGAATTTACTAACTAAATAGATACTTGGCCTCATCTGGAATCAAGAAAACTCTCAAATTCTTAAATATACTTGGAAGTTATTTTTTGCCTTTTCTTTTGAAGAAACAGTTTGGAAAAAAATGGGGGAGGGGAAGAGGAGGCGTGAAATAAAATCTTCACATGTCCAAGTATCTTCATACAAAAGAAATAATCTCATTGTGAAACAGTTAAATAAAAAATATATATGAAAAACTATCTCAAATACCTAAGAACCAATTTATCTTCATATAAAATATTTAAATAAGTATATTGTAATAAAAAAAATCTGTTTTTCTACAGTTAGAAAAAAACGTATTCTAGTTTTATATTAATTTATTAAGGAATTGTTTCTAACATGCTCAAGAATTCAAATCTGAAGATGTTAAATGGCACACACCTCATTGCGAGTTAACATATCTGCTACTTTGATAGGACCGTCTTCTGGTAAGACAATTAAAACAGTATTTGATATTTCTTTTAATATTACATCAATCTGAACTTCACATAAATCATTAACCTAAAAAAAGAGAAAAAACTATTAGTACCATACATTTTTCTTTAAAGCATAATGTATTCTATTTTAGAGTTTGAACAGGTATACAGTGTTTTGCAGAAAAACAAAAATTTTACCTTTCTTCCCAGTGAAAATGCAAGAAGCTTACATAGTAGAAAACCCTCAAAGAAAGTGAATCACCAACACAGAAGACCTCAAGATGAGAGAGGCAGAAAAAGAAACCAAAGAAAAAGCACACAGCAATACTTATGAGTATGGTAACCTAGGGGATATTTACAATGGCTAAATGTAGTCTGCTTTTACAGTGATTTTTCCTCTTTCTCTTTTATCTAGAGATGGTATGGATGTACTGTACAAAACATTTTGCCTTTGTTAACGCATTCCTTTGAGGACAATCTGGAATATGAACCATGAATGAACAGATCTATGTCTGGAAATTATATGGTTACTATTGCCATAGAAAACAAGAATTCAATTGGCAAGAGTGTATGTATTTAAATCCAACACAGTATGATAACACATTTCGAAAAAGATTAGTAGTGCACACAATTTAATGTCAAGCAGTCCTTTAAAAACAAAATGTTGTAATTTATAACTATTTGCTGCTTCCATGTTGGGAAGCTGAGATATATGGATCCTTGAGAAAGGAAAATCTTTAGAGGAAGCTGATGTTTCCACCTCTTCTTCACAGATTTCTGGTTATCAGCACCACATTTTAAAATTCGTTATTGTCCTAGTTTTGCCTAGATAGAATCATAGCCAGCCATGGTACGCAGGCTGTTGGCAGTTCCGAGTCAGACAGGAGCTTAAGGTGGCAGGTGCAAAAGCCAGGGCAGCTGACCTGAGTTGGCTCACATGTGTAGCCCATACCGTAAAATTCATGCTGATTATAAAGGGGGAATTTTGGGAAGGATGGTGGCTCTTCATGATTCTCTTCATCTCCAGAAAGGCTCACTGACCATTCTGCTCCTGGGGACTGCTTTCCCAGTTAGAGTAGCCCATGTACACTCACTGGACTGAGTATAACTTTGTATGCTTTCTATTGGCATTGATATTAATATTAGTTTTTCTGTTTCATTAAATCTGTTTTCATTTCAACCCGCAGGTTTCCTCTGCTTTTCATGATTCCACTTCTCAGGTAGGGAGGGGTCATCATGTGATAGAACAACTGGTATAGTACAACTGCTGGATACAGGTTAAACATACACAATTGTCTAAGTGAAAATAATTCCCAGGTAATATAAGTCAAGACTACTTCTGCACCATAACAGCAGTGATCTAATTTTTGAGTGAGCTTCTCAACAGCATCTAGAGCTGATCAGTTTTGGCTTTATCATGACAGAATCCAAATAAAACTGACTTCTGACCATTTTTTTTTGGTTTTTACTTGATGTGTTCTGCATCAGTGACACTCCATCTTGTTTGTCTCAATATCATTCATGCTTCTGTTTTGCATCACTCCCTATTTGTTTACAATACACTAATCACTGTAATCAAGCGTCTAAGCAAGTTTACATCTTTTTGTGTTTATACTGAAGAGGTAAGAAAGTCAGAAATGCACACAACCTACATATTTTAGGAAAACAGAGTTTATCTACAAAAGACATGGTTAGTTCGGATAGGCTCAGAGAGATGTTCTTTTGTTACATAGCCAATTTTTTCACATCTTTGGGTTTCAGTGTCAAACGGGGCACTTGATCATAATTATGTTTTTCTGCCATACAGAAAAAGTGCATATACTCACCAGTGACTAACAATTTCCTACCAAGACTACACAATTTAAGATATTGGTAGGGGAGATCATAGCAATACAGTTCAACTGTCAAGACAGAAGAACGATCTGACTCTCAAAGTAAAGTCTTAAGAAGAAAAATAACTAGTACACATCCTTCAAGCATGTTAATGGAATGAAAAGAATTCAGAAGTTATGTGTCAATTGGTAAGAGAGAAAAAAAAAAAAGCATAGACTCAGGCAGCATGCAGAGAACAGTGAAGGAAAAGCATGTTCCCCTTCATTGTTTTACTGGCTGCATGAAGAGAAGACAGTTTCACAGCATGCCTGCTATGGGTATAGTTAATGATAAAAATTTCTCCACTAGACAGGGTTTTACATGGAAGTATCTTGAGAGCAACTGCATTCAAAGAGAAGCAGAGGTTGACTCAACATCAGAGTGGTTGTAACAGAATCTGAGGACAACAACTGGAAATATATTATAATGTGAGAATGGAAGCAAAGATCAAAAATTTTAGGGTAATAATGGGACAGAAGAATTGAATAGATCATTCTTCAAAAAAGAGCATAGTTTAAAAAGAGAGAATTTCTATGTATTTCAAGTGGTACAAAAATAAGAGATTAATTTCTAATATTAATCTAGTGTTCTGAAAATAATTTCTCTAAACTGTCATTTCATTTATACAGTGATCAAGTGTATACCTTTCTCAATAATTGTTTAAATATATACAGAACTTGATCAGCTTCTTGAAAGAAATTTTCCAGTGTCACAGATGACCAAGTCAACATGGTAAGTCCTTGCCTCAACACAGCTTCCATCTAAGCACAAAAATACAATTTCATAGATTAAAAAAACAACCCAAACGACCAAAACAAAACAAACAAACCACAATTTAAAGCAAATGTCCTTATTTTTAGAATCACTAATGTCACTGATAAATGAAAGAGTTGTGTCTAAGTTTTGCAAGAAAGGTTACAAGTTTTCAAGGAAAACATTAAAGAAATTTATGCAGTATTGGGGAAGGGAAGGGTAGTGCATACTACAGACTCTGTCCACAACTGTCAAGTTTGTGTGCTCAGTAAAGATCTTCCCCCTCCTGTTCTCTTGGATAGTGTCTTTTAGTGCTTCCCTCTACTTTCTAAAATCAACTGCACTATTCATTTTAGAATTTGTTCTCTAATAAATAGCTTGACCACTCTCTACAGCATAATTACTTGACTTTCAACCTCATGTAGCTATCTAATGACATCTTGCATTTGACCTTTTTTGAATCACACTGATCCTTTCCAAATTTTGTTATAGCCTCAATGCTATTATTTTTTTAAAAACCCTCTCTTCCCTACTATTTCTTTTCCTGAATTCTTGCTTCTCCATGGCCTGTTTCTTCTGTATTTGTCACCAAGATGTTCAATACGTAGCTGAAATCAGTTAATTTCCCTATTAGTGTATGATCTACACCAAGGTCCGTCCTTCATTTTAGATCTCGTACCTTCAAAGATAGGACTCCGAGGCAAAGGAATTCTTATGCTACCGTCATGCTATGAAAATGAACCTTTCCAGACTCTCACACAGAGCTCCCCTGAAATTTTTGCCTAGCACTCCAAAACTGCTGATTTTCAAATATGCAGCCACCACAATTTTAAATTTTGCCATCCTCATCATCCTTGAAGTGATAGAAATTTAATTTTTCTTAATTGCTGAGAAACTTTGAACTGATTCCACTTATATTTGATTTCAAATAGCCACCTATTATATCTACTCTTTCATCTTGAGATTTACCAAGTCACTGCCTGGACTTCAGCGACTTTCTTCATCATAATGCTTCCTTTTGCTATGTCTATGTTACAATAATAAATTCAGCTCAAATAGACACACAGCTAATTGTAAATACAGCCAGTACTATCACCTTAACATAAAAGTTTTGGGGGAATATAATTAACTCCACAATGATGGGATGGTATCTTGAAACAGTCTAAGGCTCTACATGAATTGCTGTCAAATTATGGCACCATTGTAGCCGTAGATAATATTTGCTCATTCAATCTTTAGATCTGTGCTTTTCATCTCTTTTTCCTGTACACCAAAGGCTTTCCTACCTTCTTCAAAAAACATTTTAATCTTCCGTTATTTGTACAATACTTATCCTTCTCTTTTGCCAGTTGTTTCCTCTAAAATATAGAGGTGTGTTATGTCCTTTTATGATATAATCATGTTTACAGTAGTATCATCAAAGCGAAGACTACCATCACTTTATCCCTTTGTCTTTTATTATTTAACTCTTAAAAGCAAGAACAAATTTTTTGTTTCTCACACTTCAGCACATGCCAACCATGTAGCTGCACAAAATCATGCCAACTTTGCAGCCTTCTGATGCTATTATTTACAAATAAAAAGGGAAAAGTTACTGAGAATAATTACATATGCACATTTGCAAGTGTCTGGCAAAAAAGCATGGCTTGTAGGATAGACATACTGTATACCAAATAAAACTGTACCTTGAGTGTAGTATGTAACCTTTCTACATCACTGAAGAGACTGACTCAGTTCCCAAGGCTAATAATTCTCTCAAAGCAAAGACAAGGATCGTGACATTTATTATTTCAGATAAACGAAAAGCATAACTTCTCATGAAAACCTCTAAAACTGAAACAAGTGATAATTTACTTCCATGTCAAAGACAGACATATGTGTAGATAAATACATCTACAGAGTCCATATTATTTTTTCTACTGGGTTTACACTTCATAGGCACTAAGATTATTTTACTGTAATCTACATTATTTGAGCACTGTATGAGGGATGCAAAGAGCAAATTTTTAGTCTTAAAGGTTTTGGTAAAATTCATTAACTTCACAATGTGCAGATGCATCTTAAAATTATAAATTATTATTAAGTTATTCTAACTTATTCTGAAGTGCATTTAACAATACCAACCTTTTTCATTTTTGATGCCATTAGATTTACAAAAATCGTTGGTGTTTCTTGACACAAATCTTCATAACATTGGAGAAGGCTCTGTTAATTATTATAAAGGGTAATATCAAGAAGAATATTTTAGGTGCTTTCTTTACTAAAGCAAACAATCTGCTATGTAATCAATTTATCAGAAAGAAAACCCATGGAAAGCAGTACAATGCTACATTTGAAAACACGTGCAAAGTATACATGGACATTACATACCTAGGTACGTCATTTTTGGAATGTAATGAATCTGCTACACAAGGAGGAATGAAATCAGCCTTCATGCAACACATTCTTTATGCATAAAGCCAAATTATTATCTTTCTCTAGAGCTAAAGACAGCTTAAGCTTTAGTGACTGTGACTTGAAAAACTGTCTTAAAACTGAGTATCGTATGCTTTAGAAAATTAATTACACAAACTAAGTTTTAAAATAAACTCTTGTCTCATGTGTTACACACACACACAAATATTTTATGGTAAACATCATCCTCAAGATATAAGCTTATCAAAATACTACAGTAATAGCAAACAACAGGTGTCAGAAATCTGACTTCTCTGGCACATAACCTGCAAAATTCTTAATGTTTTTGTAGCTCACCATATCTTCCAATACAGAAGAATTTCAACCTTTGCTTCTCACAAACTGTGTAACACTCTGCTTTACTGATTTTCAGAGAGTGAACAGTTTTTCAATATCTTTAATTATTTCATCACCAGAATATATTTACCATGCCACAAGATATAAGAAATATATATGCTTATATTTAAGTCTATACTAGACCACACAGCAGTTAGTACCAGTTTTTCAAATGAGATCCTATATGTTTACCTATGCATTCCACAAATTTACCTTAAAGTACCTCATACCCAGCTTTAATCTTTGTTTAACCGTAGAAAAATGTCTATGGTTAATCAGAGTTTCTTATTTTCTTAAGCAGCAATCATGATAATTTTTAAGCTTACCTCTAAATGCAATTTGTCTGACTTCAGTTTATTTTCTATTTTTACTATCTTTTTTGCTTGCTCCGGTACTTCCAGACCCAACTTTATCATACATTTGGTCTCTCGGATAATCTCTGGAATTTTTGGATCAAAATTAACCATGAACTTCCCAGTTTTAGGATGGCACACAAATATTGTGGCTTGTAAGGCTGCAAAGACACTTTTATATTAGTTTCTAAGACAAACAATTGTTTCTGTCATCTAAATTATTATGGAACACAGATTCCTAATATTACTATATAATGATTAAATATGTATGGCTACCTGTGAAATAGCTTCATGTTTTCAGTTAAAGAAAATATGCAACTGACTTTGTCCATATTAGCTTTCTGCCTTCTATAGCCTTTTGCTTTAATGAACTAAACAAACATCAGATCCAGACTTATTAGTGGCATATTTTTTATTAGAGTTAGAAAACTATGAAATTCATTTTCTAAGGACCTGAAAACACAGCACTTTTATGAGATGCTCAGTATTTTACAGGAGTTTCTTCACCCAGAGGATGAATGCTGAGATATTGCAAAATTCCAAAACAAAACCAAAGCCCAAACAGCAATACTAAACCCTCTGTTGACTGTCTAATGACAAGAATTTATTCTTATAAATCTACTCTTAGTTTTGAAACCACCAAGAGTGTCTACATTTTATGTTCAAAATCTAATGTCATTAAAAAAATAAATTCAAGTCTCATTTAATGTTAAAATGATAAAGCTTAAATATCAAACTTTTTTTATAGGCATGAAGTAATACTTGTCCTGAGAGGAACCAGGATAATATAGCTATAAATTATTATCATGGAAAGAAAACAACAAGAAACATTAAGTGATATACATAAACATTTTGAATAAAAATTGAACAACTGTGTGCCTTAAGTTTGCTTCACTACTGTTTCTAGTCATCTGTCAAACAGTGTAGCTAATCTGCACTTCTTTGCATCAAAACCAAGTTTCAAGGTCAGTAAGGGACAGAGATTTGTATTATTTGGCCTGCTCATAGGATTATGATTAATTTGCAAATCTTAAGGGTATATGAGGCTTAAAAAAATATCTGATTTTTCTTAATTTAGTATTCAAAAACAGTTTAAAAATCCAATTACATACATAATTACTTACAATATTTTAATTGTGAAATTTCCTTCATCCATGCATTATGATAGACTACCTCAAATTCCACCAATACATAAGCAATTCTGTTGTATAATTGAACAGCCGCTTTACCTTCTGGACTTGCCAAGATATTTGACTTTTTCTATTAAAACACGGTACATTCTCATTAAAATCATAGCAAAGAAAATAAAACTATTTGGGATTTTCCTCAAATTAACTATTGACTAGACAATATGTTAATATTATAAATTATACAGAGTTCTTAACAACTTTATCAAGTATTAATGATTCAAATTTATAGAGCAATAAAGTCAGCAAGAACTCATAAGTAATAAATGCTAAGTTTGTAACATATATAAGAGCAATTATTTTATTATACTGTGATAAACTTGTAATTCACAGCAAAATGGATGCTCATTTCTACTAAAAATTGAACAGTAAAAAAAATTGATTTAAAAATATCCTTTTCAATTGGTAAAGACATTTATGTCTGCTTTCCTTGACATAGATTTAGGTGATCATTATTCCCATCTGAGCAAAACAGGAAAGTGAAAACCTCTTTCAGATAGACATTAACTTGGCAGGAGACCTTAAATACTTTGTAGGAGAATCATTCAAACATTTTGAAAAATATTATTGCTATAGCAGATCCTAGTACAGCAAGATTCTGAGTATTCCATTAAAGGAAAGAAATCCAATACCAAGAAATTCCTAAGGGCCATAAAATATAAAGTTTATGTGGCTAGTGACAACCTTCAGCTCTATGTTAAGTGGTACAGAAAACGTAGAATGAGAAGTTCAGTAACGTATTCCCTCTTCCCAGACTATTCAGAGCTCAGTTACACTACAGCAGCTATTGTGGGGGTCCTTACAATAAACTTGCTTTTTAAATAGTGTCAAAACATATACACCAGACAATTTCAGGCAGTCCACGTTTATGCCTTAAGATAATCCTAGCAGCTACTTGGTAAAGAGACGTGATTCTCCAAAGAGAACCCTATGGGGCTAGAGGAACAGAAAAGGTGAATACTCAGTTAAAATAAAGGACATGGGGTTTATCTACAAACCCCAGTCTGCTCCATTACAAAAAACCACCACTAGCTGGATGGTGAAATATTTCTTTGGGAAATATGAAGACAGATATTTGAACATTTCCAGCTTGGGGTGCTAGTTCACCCCAAGGTGAACCTTCCAAAAGGAAACATTTTTTCTAGATTTTAGTAAGGCTTTTAATACTGTCTTTCACAGCACCCTTCTAGACAAGTTGTCCAGCTGTGGGATGAATGGGTTTACAGTAAGCTGAGTGAAGAGCTGGTTGAAGGGCAGAGCTCAAAGGCTTGTAGATTGGAGCATTGGGCCACGATTAATCGGATGAAATTTAACAAGTCAAAAAATTGGATTCTGTACCTAGGACAGAGTAACACTGGGCATAAGTAAAAATATGGAGAGGAGTGCCTGGAGAGCAGCCCTGTAGAAAGGGATCTGGGGGTGCTGGTCAACAGCAGGTTCGGTGTGAGTCAGCAGTGTGCCCTGGCAGCCAAGAGGGCAAACTGCATCTTGGGGTGCATCAAACACAGCATAAGCAGCCAGTCAAAAGAGGTGATCATCCCTCTGTATTCAGCATTGGTGCAGCCTCATCTAGAGCACTATGTGCAGTTCTGGGCCCCACAGTTTAAGAAGGACATTAAGGTACTGGAATGCATCCAGAGGAGGGCAACAAAGCTGGTGAAAGGGCTGGAATGTCCTCTGAGGAAGAGCTAAGGACTTCGGGCTTGTATAGTTTGGAGAAAAGGAGGCTGAGGGGTGACCTTATTGCTCTCTACAGCTTCCTGGGAGGGGAAGTGGAGAGGGAGGTGCTGATCTCTTCTCCCTGGTATCCAGTGATAGGATGCATGGGAATAGTTCAAAGCTGCATCAGTGGAGGTTTAAACTGGACATTAGGAAGCATTTCTTTACCAAGAGGGTGCTCAAAGACTGGGACAGGCTTCCTAGAGAGGTGGTCAATGCCTCAAGGCTGTCATTGTTTAAAAGGCATTTGGAAAAATGCCCTTAATATGCTGTTAAGTTTTTGTCAGCCCTGAATTGGTCAGTTGGACTTGTTAATCGTTGTAGGTCTCTTCCAACTGAAATAGTCTGTTCTATTCTAACACTGCATTTTGGATCTACAACAGTGGTTACTGAAGAGACTATTTTTTTAACTATATATTCACATAGAAATAAACAGATTGACTAGTACACGAGAAGTAACATTGTAGACATAAACACTATTGTTAGCCTACTGAGGAAGGACACTAAAAAAAAAAAAACAACCTAATTTTTCCTCACATAAACTTACATAGAAATAATCAATTGGTTCATTTATCCTTCTGAATAGCTGTCTCGCCCACAGTATCCCTCCTGCAACAGGTGGCATGTTTCGAGCAAGAGGAGGGTTATCTTTCTGGCTTTCATAAAGCTACAATGAGAATAATATCATTAAACACAGGGATTAAATTATCTGTTGAAATGTTAAACTGGTTTTCCTCTGGTACCACAATTTTTTCCTCCTCTCAAACACATTAAATCTATGTGGAGTCACACAACAGATCATTAACGGAAAAAAAATGTATCACTTCCCAAACTAGCTACGCTTCTGAGATGCTCACATTGGTACATCACTGTCAGTATGTCCCCCATCTTCATACTGTTTCTGTGCTTAGTTATGACAAAGCCTGAGCACACCAAGACACTGCAAACCTAGGAGCTGAGCAGCCAGTTCTCAAGGTCAAGCTTGACAGGTGCAGTTGTGTAACTTTGGAGCCATCTACTGCCAAAGCAAGCCATGTAAGGAAGTTTTGTGAGAACCCTTGCTGGGGTTTTTCATCTTTTGCTTGGGAGCTGCCCTTAGGAAAGGCCTAAGCTACACTGTCAGCTGCAAGGTTTTACCTGAATAGAAATGTCAGTATTGTTCTTCAGACACATGCACCTGATTGAAAGCTAACATTCAGGACTCAGACTCCACTCTTGTGGATCCCTTTCAACTCAAGATAATCTGTGATTCTATGATATGATTTTTTTTTATTAATATCTCTTCAATATTTAGATTAGTAGAGATTCCTGCATATACAGCCCACGTTTGTACCTGTGCCCAAGGCAAGAAGAAGGGGCCGGGGGGGGGGCGGGGGGAGGTGAGCAGCCTTGGTCACTGAATGGCTGCATTATAGTAAAGAAAAATTTGGCCTAAAATTATCACATACCAAATTTGCAAATTATTGACAATTATTCAAGCACCTTAGAACCAGTACTGCAGTAGCAGCAACTTTTTATTAAAAATAACTTGCTTAGCAAAGTTAAAAAGCAATCCATTAATATCTAGTAAATGTCTAGAACTAGCCAGTATATTGGTGACATTTTTCAACAGAAGAAAGAGCAATATTTGTATCTATTCAACTTTAGGCACACAAATTCATGCTGTGAAAACACAAACAGCTGGACTGCTTAAGCAAACATCAATCCTTGCTCACTGGCATGGCTTCTTACCCCTGTGGTGTCTCTTACAGAGTACCAACAAAAGAAATTAAAGTAGCTTAATGGTGAACTTGAGATGAACTGACCTGGATGAAATCCCCCTGAAAACATACCAATTTTTTTGGTTGGGAAAAAGCAGCCAGGGGTGGGGTCAGTGATTTGTTTTAAGCAGGCAGTGCTGCTGAAAATGTGTTAATCAAATTAAGCCAGTAATTAGAGGTTCAGGAAGTGTTTCTTTAGTAGAGAGTGAGTACAGATGTCTAGTTCTGATGCAGATGTTTATTTTGCAGACATATTAAGTCAGGTTAGATGTTTTTCTTTAAAAGTTTAAAATCATGTGACATCAACAGTTCTCAGACATTAATTCTCATTTACACTACAGTCATGGTACACTACAAAAACCATGGAAAATTACTTTATAATGAACATAAATGCTATTTACCTATATTTTATATCTATTTTATACTGTCACAGCGTTAGATAACAGCCATCTATAAATGCAAATTAACTGCAGAGGCCTCATACAATAAAAAATCTGAAAGGTGTGTGCAAGTGATGTACACAGTCAGTAAGATCATTAATTGATGAAGGAATAACAGAAAATATTTTGATTTAAAAAGTAAAATTGTGATGACACCTTTGCCTGCAAGAGCATGTATATCATATTTGCCTACCCACTCAGGTCTTTTTTCTGTAGTAGGAAAGTAGAAGTATGATAAAATGAGCATTGACAGTCATTTAGTGAAACAGGCAGAATAAATAAAAATTATTAATACTAAAATATTTGCTCTTATTTTAACATAATGTTTAAAAATTATTGCAAAGAAATTAAATACCTTTTTAGTAGCTTCAAGTTCTGCTACATAACGTTGAAGAATACAACCAGTTATATATACTGTTTCTTCTTGAAGGCATGGCATTCTCAGATTTTGAAACCTGTATTA
>JAAGNO010030929.1:0-35150 GCA_033439905.1 Ceryle rudis
TCTGGAGATGAAATATTCTGCATGTGGCTCTGCTTCAGTGGTGGAGACAGACCTTGGATACTTCTCCAGTACGTAGAATAGATGCAGAGCTTAGGGTATGGTTCAGTTGGGGACTTGTCAGTCTTTGGTTAATGATCAGACTTGATGATCTTAAAGGTCTTTTCCAGTCTGGGCAATTCTGTGATTCTGTGATAAGCTTCTGCCTGGAGAAATATCCCACGTAGCAAACACTGGCCTCTCATTAATAGCTTTTCATTGTATGTCTTTCTTTAATGAGAGAACAAGCAGTTTGAGGTAACAAGCTGTTGCCAAAAAAAAAATAATAGGATGGTTCAGCCAACTAATTCACTACTCATCTTGTTAAAATCAAGCATTCAGGATTAAAACATAAATTATTCTTTACATTTCATTTTGATCAAGTCTTCTACCCATCTCCACTCTGGTTTTAGACTTTTTGGGGAATAAATAAATGCATTTTTCTGTGCCCTTATGTAGAAACTAGTAGTGTCACGGTGTTAAGGGACATCTTCAGGGAATCCTGTGTACTCATTTATGCTTTAAAACACCTCCAAAGGTGCTGAAATCAGGGACCTGAGGTCCCTATTATAATCTGTGAAGAGAGAATGGTGCTTTAGCATGAAACTAAGAACAGATCAATTATTGCTTGAAAAGGTGAATTGACTTCAAGGAGCAGAAACACTCAGGGCTACCAGATACAGAGCGTGGGTTTACAGACTCATCAGCCAGCATCCTTCCATGTGATAGCATTGCCCCCACAAAGCTCATGTGCTCCACAGTATGGTCTGAGTTGCTCAGGCCAAATTATCACACACCTCAGTTCTTCTAGTCCTGGCAGTGGATCCCATCTGCTAACACCACTCTTCAGAATAAAGGGCAGCTTGTTTCTAACAAGGATGTATTCTCTTCTGAAGCACAGAGTCCTTGTTCCCCACAGCACCTTAGAGGACTGAATGTTCAAACTGAAGTTCCCTCTTCATGAGGTAAATCCAAGTCTTTATGTTGGTGCTGGCATTGTCAATGTTAATATTGTACCTGCTTTATGGCTGAATGGAGGATGCTAGTCCTCCTGGATGCCAGTTTAGCAAATATATCCAGGGCTAACTGATGCTGCAGGGGGCAATTTCAACTTTACAGAAGGTACTTTCAGACATACAGGAATCATCATCCTGACAAAACCCCACAACAAAACCTAGGCATTGATTGTCTGCATAGCAGGTGTTTGTAAAACCTTGTTGCTGTAGGCAATAACTGTAATGAAGAACAGAACTGCCATTTGTGGAGCAGAAGGAAAAGAGTTCAAAATGAATGAATACAACTTGTTGGCTGCAGTAACCTTTATGAAAAAATCTGCTTTCTAATTCCAGAGAACCTCTAATTCACTTAGTAAGAAGCAAATGCTCTATTTTAAACTCTGTATAATGTAAAGGATAGCTATAATTACTTCAACAGAACAAGGAACAGTATCAGACAATAAGTACTGTAAGTCCGGCAAGTTATTTATTTATTTTGTCAGCAGCTGGAACATGCAGCTGCTTGTGTTTCACATTCATCATTATATTTATTTGCTTACTTACAAACTGGTATGAAGTGCTCCTTCTCTTTCCAGCCAAATAAATTCCAGACTGTAGATACCACAAATATTATACAGAAGTATGAGTTACACATGAAGGGGATACGGGGATGAAAGGGAGGGGGGAGACAGAAAGAGGTGCTCACTCTTAAAGGTTAAAACCAAATTCTTCTGAGAAAGAGGATCTGAAGGCTTGGAAGTCTGTGCTGCATGTTGTGTACACAGTAACATCTCCGCCCGGTTTAATATTTGCCAGGCAATTCACAAAGCCCTCTCAAGCTACAGCAGCATATAATCTCCTTGAATGTTTTCCTGAGCTCCTGACTCCGGAATGCATAGATAAGTGGATCAATGATGGAATTGCACATGATGAGGATGAGGTAGAAGTTAAAGTGGGACATGAAGCACACACAGTAAGGGTTGTAGGGGCAGGAGATGTAGAAAATCAGGTGCAGGAAAAATGGAGCCCAGCACACGACAAAAACTCCGATCAAGATGGTGAGAGTGATGGCCCCTTTCATGTTGGCCCCTTGGCGAATAGGGCCAGTCCCTGGAAGAACAGCAATCTTTTTGATATGCATCCGAGCCATCATAAACATGTGGACATAGAGGGATGCCATGAGAATGAGCATAGTGAAGAACATGCTAATAAGGCAGATGATGACAACACTGCTATCAGAGTAAATGATGAACAAAATGCCTGAGACTGTGCAAGCAGCCCAGATGCATGTGATGATGACCCCTACGCGCTTCACCGTCATGATATTATGGTACTGGAGGGCGTAAAAGATAGTAAAGTACCTGTCCACTGCTATTGAGAGGAGACTGCAAATTGATGCAAGCAAGGAACTGCAAATCACTGAGTCAATGACATTGTCAATATTTACGGTAAAGCTCTGCGCATCTGTGTCTGTATTGTTTAGCAATGTGATGACAATAGTTTCTGATCCATTAGACACACTCACTAGCATATCAGCCACTGCCAAGCTACAGATGAAGAAGTACATGGGCGAATGGAGGTTCTTGTTCTTGGCTATTGCCACAATGACCAAGACATTCTCCAGCAAGCTGATGATGCCCAGAGTCACAAACACTTCGGGGGATACAAAGAGTTGCTCATAGCAGCCTCCTGTGGGGTGGCCCTTTGCATTGGGCTTGCTGGCACCTCTGTGAAGTCCATAGCTGTGGTTCCAGAAATGGAGAGGCTGGAGTGTCCCACGGTGCTGAGTGAAATTCATCTTACGGAGATCCCCTTTCAGCTTCCTGCTTTTAAAACTCCTGTTCCTTTTGCATTCCTTCGAAAACCTTCTTTAGCTTTTCAGCTTCCAAAGAAAAGAAAAACAAGCCAGCACCAAGGCAGGCAGCAGTTCAGAACAATTTGTTATTACAAAATAAGGTTTCAAACTCAGAAATACTAGTTCACTCTATCACAGATGCAGTTTCTGATCATCCTCACATTTACCTTGGTGATCTATGTCACGGAGTCCCAACAATCTGTAAGTTTGCATCAGATTCTCCCCTATAGTCAGTTCCTGCTTAGCTCACTGCTATGCCGCAAAGCTTTTTTGTTCCCTTCCATTAAGAGAGGCAAATATAAAATGCCCAAGTGACTGCTGCAAAGCAGAAACTAATTTCAAACTGCAAGCACCAGTCTCGCTGTCAGACAGTACATGCCGGCTGCCTGTTTTATGGTGTGTGGAGGAGAAAAAAATCCAGGGCACTCTCCGCCTCTGCTTTGCCTTCCAGCCAATGGGACTCAGGAGCCGCAGAAAGTCGAGGGGCTGCTGATTCTGAGCCTCTCTTGAAACATCATACAGCATAGTAGACTCAGATGCAGCATGAGCTACCAGTAGCTACCAGAAAGCAGATGAGCTAGCAGAGATTTGTTTCCCTACTTTAATTTCTCAGAATAGTATTTTATTACTGATTTTTAATTAGCAATCTTACAGAATTGAACTAGCAATCACAGAATTCCTGCAGCTGAACTGATGGCTTTTTTTTTTTTTTAAACTGTGTTTACTGTTGTTTACTCTCTGTGGCACAAAGGTGCTCTGTCTTATATATGTGGCAAAATAGGAAAAGGACAAAGAAGCAAGAGAATACTTACCTTCTCTTGGTTCTCTTTCCCAGATCTCCCTCGCATTTCTAACTTTTCTGTGCCTTAGTTGTCCATTTAGAAGATGTGTTGTTGCAACCCTCTAAGCTTCTTAGAAATTATAAAGAAAAAATTGAGACCATCAAAAGACCAACAACAAAACAAGGAACCAAAGTCACAAATGGCTTAATAAATTGTCCTAAAGAAAGTAGTTTTTCCCAGGTAATAGCTTTCTTCATCATCTTATTTCCAGGAAGGAAAAGATGATAGAGTTGATAGCAGGAGCCCTGTTGCCATCAGGTATTATGATGTTGGGCAGGAAAAGAGAAGTCAGTATTTAGAGCAGATGAAGGAAAGCAACAGAAGATAAAGTTGCAACCTGTAAGAAGGGGGACTTATACAATAGTAATGACGGAAAGGCATCAATACATCTCCTAAATGTCCATCCAGAGATACGTCCCTGTGCTTACCTGGCATGAGCTGTAAGTCAGTTTGTGTGCAGTCTGCCAGGGAGAGCCTTGAGAAGAAGGAGGAAAATGATGCCAAATGCCTCTGAAGAGACAGGGACAAAATTTAGTTGCTGTTTCCTCTTCAAGCATTGCAACTGAGGATGGAAAAACAAATATATTGAAAAAGCCTATAGTACAGGTGGATTTTGAAGCTATAGGAAAGTCAGTCACTACACCTGAGAGTAATGTTTACAAGGAAGTTCTTTAAATTAACATTTCCAGTCAACTACCAGGAAGGCCGTGGAGGGGTCGGTATCTGATGTAAGAGGGCATTTTCATCAATCTCTCAATTTTTTTTCATATTCTAGCTGGTTTTAAAATGAACAGCTATAAAGAGATACAGGAATACAGCCCGTGAATGGAAGCACAACTATCCAGCTGTGTTCAACATCCCAGCACCAGAGTGAAGCATGATTTTACTTCCACATTTGGATTTGCTGTAGATCTATGGTTATAAAGACCTATATCAAAATAAAAGCCTCAGCCAATTATTGCTGGGCCTTTCTGCAGACAGATTCCTTCATAGAGCTGAAACATAAACATCCATGAGAAAGAAAATAACATGTGGCACAGAAATGCCACATTTGTCTGTTTGGAAATCAT
This sequence comes from Ceryle rudis, assembly GCA_033439905.1. Taxonomy (NCBI): domain Eukaryota; kingdom Metazoa; phylum Chordata; class Aves; order Coraciiformes; family Cerylidae; genus Ceryle; species Ceryle rudis. The sequence continues at coordinate 4,799 of JAAGNO010030929.1, forward strand.
CATTCACCAGCAGCATCCTTGCAATGAAAGAATAGCTTGCTACTGAGAGGGTGAGATTTACTTTCCCATCAAGACATAATGCTAGCCAGGATTCAAAAAGATTTATTATCTAGTTACTGATCCCTGGGCCAGTATACATTTAACTTCTGCCACAGACAGGACTTGCATACCTAACCCTTAAGGACATAGCTATAATGTGAAAGCAGTGAGCAAATTTATATACTGATGTGGGAGAGCAGCATCTCCCCAGACAAGGGATTTTTCTACAGCTGCAGCCAGAAATGTGTGATCTTCAAGGTATCCCAGGGAAGCAGCCACTCAGCATCCCTTCACCACCCCCTCTCCATGTGCCCACAGCACAGGGATCTCTCCCCTTCACCTGCTTAGGGGGAGCTAGAGCAGGAGAGGCTGGCAAGAATAGAGAGAAGCTAGCTCCAGAAGTTACAGCCCCATTTGCTCTAGCTGTCTGTCTGTCTATCCCTTTTCTGACTCTTCCCTTTCTATGCACATTATCTCTATTCTCATCCCCATTTATCTTTTAATTTACAGTCTCATTTCACCCAGAAGCTATCCAGACAATGCTCCATGCTTGATTTTTCTCTGGACATGGTCATAAAAATGCAACATTGGTTATAACAAAGGAAAGAAAAGGACACTTCTCTCCCACCAACAGCCATCACTCACCTCCAAATTTCTACTTATGCTCTGCATTCTTGGGGCAAGGTTGTTTTGGTGTGTTAGCCATTCATGTTTATGAAATGAGGGTACATGACGGAAAACAGCAGACTAAGAGTAGTTTAAAAACTCAGTTGAAGCACTGAAGAGGTGATGTACAAATTATATGAGCACTTTTTCAAATGAGACATGTATGTATGTCTAAATACATCTATGGTAAAGATGGGTACTTGCCTCTGGCTCCCACTTAACAAAACCCAAACCATATAATGTTAAAATTGTTCAAGGTTCTCTCCTGGCTGAAAATATGTCAATAGATAACAGGGACATTGCTAATATACATTGCCTAAATTGTTTCTTTAATCTTAAAATCCAAAGCTGAGCTAGTATTTCTCTCAAAAGCAAGCTTTTCAGCACCGTGGAAAAACAGCAATGGCTTCAGAAAATACAAACTGATAACAGTGATATACTAATGTGAGCTTCAGCCCTTCAGAGAAATAAAACACCAGTGAAGATTTGAAACAAGCTTCCCTTTCTAACATAATGAGGAATCATATGGTAAAAAGTATTATTTTGACCTGACTTTAAAACTGTCCATTTAATGACTTACTCCTACACAATTCCCTCATGCCCTGTCCTCTGTTCACAGCTACTCCCTGACGCCCACCCTCCAAATGGGGTTACAGCTGTCTCCACCTCACAACACTTTGAAGAGCTGAATTATCCTCTGACAGTTGCTTCCGAGAGTCAAAAGAAAGCATTCACTGTAATCAGTAACAAACAGATGAAATCACAATACTGATAGAGGAAGACAGGCAGAGTCATGAGCAGGCTGTATAGGTCCAGCATGGGAGAAAAAGGAAGGTAGAGGGAGGTAGCACAGGCACTTCCCTGTTCAAATGCACAGTCTGAGATCTCTGAATCTGATGTCCATGTTGCTCAAGCACAGAGATGATACTTACTACTTCAACAGCTATCAGTGGAAACAGAGGAGGGGTTGTGAGAAGCTAGGTAGAAGGAGGAGCCAAAGAAGGAGATTAGTAACACTTAATCAATCCCTCAGAGTTGCTTGAGCGTGCCAGTGCTGTGCAAAGGGCACTGCTGCATTTACATGCGCAAACGTAATTAAAAGAAGTTTTTGATACATGTTCTTAGATCCAGTTTTTCAGTGCATTCAAAACCTGTCCTGGTTTTGGCTGAGATGGAGTTAATTTTCTTCCTAGTAGCTGGTGCAGTGCTATGTTTTAGATTTAGGATGAGAGTAACGTTGATAACACGCTGATGTTTTATTTGTTGCTCAGCAGTGTTTAAATTAAGTCAAGGACTTTTCAGCTTCTCACAGCACCCCACCAGCAAGTAGGCTGGGGACACAAGAAGCTGTGAGGAGACACAAACAGGACAGCTGGCCCAATCTGGCCTAAAGGATATTCCATAGCGTATGTTGTCATGCTCAGCACATAAACTAGGGGGAATGCTGGCCAAGGGCTTCTGCTCAGGAACTGGCTGGGCACTGGTGCATGGTGAGCAATTGAATTGTGTGCCGCACTTGGTTTGGATTTTCTAATTCTATTTTTTTTTTAATTATTTTTATTATCATCCCTTCCTTTTCTGTCCCATTAAACTGGCTTGATCTCAAGTCATGAATTTTACTTTTTTTTTCCCCCAGTTCCCTTCCTTGTGATGCTGGGAGAGCTGGGGAGTGAGCAAGTGGCTGTGGTGTTTATCTACCCGACAAGTTACACCATGACAAACCTCAAGTCCATAACACAGTGAAAGGGCTGCAGTATATTTTAGCATACTGATTTTGAAATGTAAAAGGAGCCAAGCAATTAAACTTTGGAAGCTTCTATGAGATTTTAGCCTGTATCTTACCTTTATACTACAAGGGCAGGTTCTTCCTAACACTCAAATACTCACCAAAAATAGTTCAAATAATACAACATATTTTTCCATCCTACCCACAGATCTCATTGCAAGAAGCATTTCTTTCATTCTTTCTAGCTCCAGTAAATTAGCATATGAGCAGTACAGAGACACTTGTTTGTTCCTGTATTTGGACTGGTAGACTTTTTAAGTTGGTCCTTGAACATACTGTTTTATTTTCCAGCACATCTTTATAAGCATGAAGAGCCATATCAATACAGACCTGACTGCCATAAACTGGAGAAATACAGGACAACTGGCACTGGTTTTGGCTGAAGTAAAGTGATTTCTGTTGCAGATAACAAAGAAAATCCACGTGGTAGAAGGTCACTAGTTCTGCAGTATAGAACTTGAGATGTCTATGTGTAATGTTACTTTACAGAAAAATACATGATTGTGGACTAAATAAATCATTATTCTTTGTGCTTGTACAAACAAGTACAAAGAAGAGGTAATGAACCAGTGGGGGTTCTTAGGTAATCAAGAACGAATTGTATAGTCGGGCTTCTATTCAGAATCACAGAAATGTTGGTTGTATTGGACTTCTAGAAGTCTTCTTTTCCAGCTTCTGCTTTGAATGGAATTGCCACCAATATTGTACCACATCAGCTGCGGCTTTGTGTATCCAAGTCTTGGAAACTTCTAAGAATGGAGATACCACAGCCTCTCTGGAGAACCTCTTCCTGTTCAGCATTGCTTTTCTAATTAAAAAGTTTTTCCTAATCTGAACCCCTCAAGACTGGGTTATGTGCACTACAGAAGGGAGAGACAGAGCGAGCTGGACTGGTAAAGGTTGTTGAAGAGAAAGTTGATCATTTAATATCATCATCTAATAGCAGATGAATATAATCTTAACAGCTGATGAAAGAAGGTACAAAGGTTATAGGGCCAAGCTTCTCTTGGTAGTGCCAAGGAATGCAACAAGTCACAGATTATGACTTGGGTATGTAACCTAAGTTCCTCCTTATTGTGACAGCCCTTCAATGAACCATCTTCAGTTTTTCCACATCCCTCTTGAATAGCAGGGGCCCAAAGTTGAACAGTGTTCTGGGTACAGCCCCCCCCATGCCAAGTAGAGGGGGATAATAACCTGCTTCAGTCTGTCAGCTGTGCTTCTCTTGCAGCTTAGTGCCTGCTTTGCCCCACTTGCAATGATAGTGCACTTCTGGTTTAGATTCATGCTGGTATTCAGCATAACCCCGTCGCTGTCCTTTTCAGAGGAGCTGCTACTTAGGCAGTCAGTGTCTGTTGTGTACTGATTCACGGGGCTATTCCACCCCACGCAAAGAGCTTCGCACTTCTTATTCATCTTCAGAAATTGTCTGTTGGCCCAATACTCATGTCTGCCAATGTTCCTCTGGATCAAATCTCAGCTCTTTAGTATGTCCACGACTTACCTGCTCAATTTACTACAGTCTGAGAATTTGTGGATGGTGCATTCTTTTTTAACATCCCTGTTAGTGATGGAGATATGAAACAATCATTACCAGTAAAGACCCCAGGGTACTCCATTTGCTCCTAGCTATCAGCTGGACTGTTGCCCAGCGTGCATCGACATCACTGTGTTCATTGTTATCACTGATAACTATCATATCAGTGTTCATTGATATCATTGATAACTACCTTTTGAGACCACCAGCATAAGCAGTTTTCAGCCCACCTGTGACATGCAAACGAAAACACCTGTCAGTGGAAAACTGGTCTAATATATTTTCATATATCCTTTTATTTTGGAGTGCTAATTGCCTTCTAATCTTTGAAATTTATTTTTAATCTTTCTCGCTTGAGATAAAAGCAGTTTTAAAGTCAAGGACCTTCAGTGATGAGAGCAAGAGCCTCTGCAGATTGCCTCTTCATGTCTATTAGAAGAGCAGGAGACCTCTAGCCAATCTGGCCACTGAAAAGCACAGAAATGCGTGTTCATCTGGCAAATGATACATTTACACTTACTTGAAGATCCTGTAAATGTTTGGAACCAGAATGTTTTCCATTTAAATTACATGAGGAGCACAGAAGCATTAAGCACTTAACAGTTTATATCTGATCTCATTTCTGTTTTAGGTGATAGCTTCTGTGATCATGGAGATCATTAATTTGCAGTCAATGCAACAATCACCATCCTTGTCCTAGTCTTTTCTCCCCCATTTCATCCCTCCCAAGCAATCAATTTTCTTTTACTTGCTTGTAGATTTAGGTGCTTGTCTGTTCAGACTCATCTGAAGCACTTTGGTTCAAGCGACTCCACAATCTCCTTAGTGTTGTTATCCCTCTCCAAATACCTCTCCAAAAGACATACATCACCATGCAGGATTAAGTACAAATTAAACATTGCCATTCATCCAGATCAGCAAACCAAAAAGCAATAATGCTGAATTTGTGACTTCTTTGGTTTGTTCTATGCCAAAAAAAATAAGCTGTTAACCTGGTCCTTTCCTTTATTCGTGACCTTTGTATACAAATAACATCAGAGTAAATAATTCTAACAACTACAGGCTCTTCACTCCCTATACTCTTCTGAACAGAGCAGCTTTCAACACTACACTCAGTTCTCTCACTTTAGATCATGAGATGATTTCATATTATGAAGTTTATAATGATCTTCACTTTTCTAGTTTATCATATTCAGTTTTCTACCATAATGATAGTGTTTTTCTGTGTGAGAGTTGCAGCAACATTTTATTCTAGCAGAAAAATGATCTAGTCAGTCCAGCTGTCTAACCATGAAAGCTTGAAAAATGGTATGTCTTATTATAGTTGAATGAGAAGTAGAGAACCAAGGCAGAAAAACTGACAGATCATCATTTACTGACAGCCCAAGGTTGCATTGTGGCAAAAACCCAGCTGTTTTGGATGGTGTCAAGTCACTTCAATTGAGTTTTTCAGAAAAGTTCTCAGAGTGGAGGTATAATCTAGAGTTAATTTAAGATGGGAAGTTACTAACTAGCCTGAGTTTTCTCTTCTAGTGTGTTCACTTCTGAGGGTGATTGTTGTTATTCCAATGGAAAAGTCATACAGCCACTTCTTCGACTCATACTGTAGAAGTGACTGGTGCTACACATGCAAAAGAATTAGCAGCTTTGAAATCCATTGATTAGAAGCCTCTGCAAATCAGGATAAATTATTGTCTGAATTAAGGAAGATACCAGCAGCTGTGGTCAGGGCCCTGTCTCCAGTGCGTGTGCCAACCCATAGTGCTGGATGGAACATGCCCTAAAAGGCTTATGCTTGCAGAGTTTTGGTGGGGTAAAACACTTTGGTGATGCAGGTGTGGGGAGCAATGCCACGCAGTTAGATCTGAACATGTCTGATAAAATAAGGGAAACATTAATCCTACAGAAATCATAGTCTGATAGCAACCCGATGCAGAAAAAAAAGAAGACTCCAAACAAGCCAGCCTTTAATAATTCAGTATTGTAAATTTACACTACCAATGGCTTACAGTTATGGGACCTGTGTTTGCATCTAGCTGGTGTGTATTCATTGTCTGTGGCTATAAGAATGCTAGTCTTTACTGTGTACCAAATTCCTTGTTTTGTTTCACTTATACCTTGATTCTCTGATTAAGCTTTTTGTGCATATGACAAGTTCACAAATTACTAGGCTACTGCAGTTACCATGACATAATTTCTTTAGTACCTTTGCAGAGCTGTGTGCTTAATAGCCGCTGTACAAGATGCATAATTTGTGTCTGGAGGGCTTATCCATATACAGTTACTGAAAACCAGATTCTTTTAGCCCTTCCTCAATGTTCTGCACACACACACACATATATATAAACAACTAATTTAGTCTCAGTTCCATATTGTACGGTCCTATTCTGTATTGTCCTGCGCTCTCCCATGTAATTCTGTTTACAGGAGGTAAGAGCTACTCATAAAGAATGTCCAGAGCAGCTTAAGCTCTGTTAGCTGAGGTAGTCTTCAATTGTGTAGCTGTGTAGTGGACTTGAATGGCTTCCATCCATTTTGATAACTCCTCAAAGCACTGTATTTTTTAGCAGAGGTGTTGGACAAATCCTGGATGGATTTGTCAGTTCAACAGGGAGTGCTTAACCTCCTTGTGAATTGCTTTCCTCCATAGGAATTTAATTATTTGAAAACAACTAGAAGTACTGGAATCATATTCTAGTAGAAGACATAAAGTAGATGCACAAAGTAGTATGACAAATGAGCGAGTTAGCCAGCAGTAGTGAAAAGATAAGACTGTAGAATTAGAGGACAAACCTGAGAGCCAAAATGCTCACAGTTTTCCTTAAGAACTGGGCACAGAAAATGAAAATACAAAATGGCCAGACTTCTGAGGACCTATAGTGTGTCTGCAGTCATTTGGTTTCTTGACAATCTCTTTACATCAGTCATCAACAAATGGTGACAAGAACACTCCATTTCATCTTGTGATGAGTGCTGCAATTCTGGAACTCTTTCAAAATTCTCAGGTACTTTAAATTAGAAGACTGTATTGATAATGAAGCTGACCCACTGGAAAGCAGAAACACTGTATGTGCAAAGCTCTAATAGAAAAAGTCTTCGAAAATTCAGGAGCATGGAGCAATTCCTTTTCTGAGTAGCAGGGCTGGTCTGTGCTAGGGCATTAATTAGACCACCTATTCTTCACAGAAGGGTCATTTTTATTAAACTCAAGAAAAGTCTCTTCAGGGTGAGGAAATATGCACTATAAATCCTTTTCCTCTCTACTGCTGGGGTACAGATTTTATGGCTGTCTGTGACAGAGGCTGATAATTTTCTGACATAGAAGACTTTTGTGAAAAGAAAAGGGTGAATGGGTATGAAAGTAGTGCAATAAATTAAATGGAGTAGCTCTTGCCATTATGGTGTTCAAAACTCCATATTATAAGGTTGTTAGAAAAAGAGGAGGAGGGAGAGAAGGTGGCCATGGTAGAAGAGTAACACATGAATCACCTTGTCATGATATGATGCAGAGCCGGATGGTTGAGAAATCAATCTCTGCTAGAAGATGCTTTTTCTTCAACAGAACAGAAATCCCTGGTGGGGGTCAAAACCCTGAAAGTGTTTTAAAGATTAATACAGGCTCTGAGGCAGTGTTTTGCCTAGAGAACTCTGAGTGAAAGTGCATCATCTTTGAGAAGTGACCAAGAAAATCCCCAGAGGCCTCAAGTTAGACCTGAAATCCGTTAACATATTAGCAAAATAGTAATTAGTAATATAATTTAGATAATAAAATATTTCTGTAAATGCATTAGCAACAAATGGAAGGCTAAGGAGAATCTCCATACTTTATTGGATGCAGGGGGAACATAGTGACAAGGATGAGGAAAATGAGGTACTTGATGCCTTCTTTGCCTCAGTATTTAATAGTAAGGCCAGTTATTTTTACGATACCCAGCCCCCTGAGCCAGAAGATAGGGTATAAGGGGAAATGATTAGACACACACAAGTCTATGGGGCCAGATGGTATCCACCCAAGGGTACTGAGGGAGTTGGTGGAAATGTTCATCAAGCCACTTTCAATCATTTATCAGCAGTCCTGGATAACCAAGGAGGTCCCAACAGACTGGAGGTTAACAAATGTGACACCCATGTACAAGAAGGGCTGGAAGAAGGATCTGGGAAACTACAGACCTGTCAGTCTGACCTCAGTGCTGGGGAAGATTTTGGAGCAGATCATCTTGAGTGCTATCTTGCAGCACATACAGGACATTGAGGTGATTTGGCCCTGTCAGGATGGGTTTATGGAAGGCAAGCCCTGCTTGACTAAACTGATCTCCTTCTCTGACAAGGTGACCTTACTAGTGGAAGAGGCAAAGGTTCTGGATGTGTCTATCTTGACTTTAGTAGAGCTTTGGACCCTGTTTTCCTTTCTCCCTCCTGGAGAAACTGCTCATGGCTTGGACAGGCATATTCTATGCAGGGTGAAAAACTGGTGGGATGGCCAGGCCCAAAGAGTGGTGGTGAATGGACTTAAGTCCAGCTGGTGGCCAGTCACAAGTGGTGTTCCCCAGGGCTCAGTACTGGGGCCTGTTCTCTTTAATATCTTTATCAATGGTCTGGATGAGGGGATCAAGGGCACCCTCAGTAAGTTTGCAGATGATATGAAGCTGTGTGGGAGCACAGATATGCTTGAGAGTAGGAAGACTCTTCAGAGGTTTGTGGACAGGCTGGATCGATGGGCCAAGGTGAATTGTATGAGGTCCAACAAAGTCAAATGCCATGTCCTACACTTGAGTCACAACAACCCCGGGCAATGTTACAGACTTCGGGAATAGTGGTTGGAAAGCTACCTGGTGGAAAAGGACGTGGAAAGGCCAGCTGAATATGAGCCAGCAGTGTGCTCAGGTGGCCAAGAAGGCCAACAGCACCTTGGCCTGCATCAGGAATGGTGTAGCCAACAGGACGAGGGAGATGATTGTCCCCCTGTACTCAGCACTGGTGAGGCTGCACCTCAAATATGTTCAGTTTTGGGCCTCTCACTATAAGAGCGACATAGAGGTGCTGGAGAGTGTCCAAAGAAGGACAATGAAGCTGGTGAAGGGTCTGGAGAACAAGTTCTTTGAGAAGCTGCTGAGGGAACTGGGTTCTAGCCTGGAGAAAAGGAGGCTGAGGGGAGACCTTACTGCTCTCTACAACTACCCAAAAGGAGGTTGTATAGAGGTGGGGGTTGGTCTCTTCTCTCAAGTAACAAGTGACAGGATGAGAGAAAGTGTCCTGAAGTTGCAGTGGGGGAGGTTTAGATTAGATACTGGGAAAATTTTCTTTACAGAAGGGTTATCAAACATTGGAACAGGCTGCCCAGGGAAGTGGTGGAGTCGCCATCCCTGGAGGTATTTAAAAGATATGTAGGTGTGGTGCTTAGGGATGTGGTTTAGTAGTGAATTTGGCAGTGTTAGGTTTACAGTTGGACTGATCTTAAAAGTATTTTCCAACCAAAATTCTTCAATGACTATTTCATTTGTCTTTATATTGAAAAGAGATTTTGATGAAGCTAAATGTTTAATTGAGAGATTAAAGGGTTAATTGAATCCTTTAAGAGTTAAACAGGAATAGCCAGAGTAGAAGATGCTGTGTCCAAATGAACACTGCAGTGGTTTTTTTTTATTTGATTTTGGTCTTTGAGTCAGAAATCATAGAAGGAGATCTTGGAGTTTATAGGTGGAAGGGAGAAAAAATAATTTAGGACATCAAAGAGCTTACTTGAAACAGGTGAGAAGACTTTCCAGTTACACAGGGAAAAAAAAGATTGTAAAATGAAAAGGAAAACCCAGGGACATCTTTAAGATCCAGTTCCTTAGACGTTTTGCAGCCAGCTGTTGTAAGTGGGAAAGAAGAAGTCAGAATCTAATGAAGATTTCCACACATCTTGCTGGAGCCAATACTTTCTGGGAGGACAGGGAAAAAGAAAGTGCCAAAGGATCCTGACATACCACATCGCAGACTCTTCAATGAGAAAGGGAATCTCTGTAGCCATGTAAGCTAAGATGTCAAATAGCTTGTGGGCAGGGTCATTCACTTAGCTACTCCAGAGTGAACGTTACTGTGACACTGTGAGCAACAGAGACAAGATTTCTTCCTCACATAAGGATGCGCTAGAATAAGGTAGAATATTGTAAACATGGGATGCAAGGCAAACAAAGACAATTTAAATGCATGCTACATTTCCTTTCCTGCAAAAGAGAACAGAAAACAAGCTAAAATCCCTCCAGGGGCTGAGGGATGCCTGAACAAACACATATTGATAAGCCAGCATGGTATACCTTAGGATACTGTGCATTGCTGCAGAGAACTAAAAAGCTAACAAAAGAAAAAAAGAAAAAGAAAAAAAAAAAAAAAAAGACTTCAGAAATTAGCTAAGTAAAGAACATCAGAGAAAAATTAAAAACTTGGGAAAAAAGTCCCCAAACAACCAAAACAATTTTTCATCATCCTAGGAAGCTTTTAAAAGCTTACTCAAAATTAATATTGTAGATAACTACATCCTGGGGAGAACTGTCTGATCTAGATTTCCTTTCTTTCTGAGAAAGGCAACAATTTCCAACAATTATCACTGCTAGAATTAAATAGAAATTCCTTGGCTTCTTATTTTAAAGAACTGAGTGTTTTTTCTGGTTGTCTTCAAACTCATACACACTAAGTAAACCCAGATCAGATATAATTTATTTTCCTAAAATATGCTGTTTCATCCTTCTTTCTTTAATAAATGACATTCAGAACTCCTTTGAAAAAAATCAAACAAGCAACTTCTTTTCTTTGCCTATGAGGAGGTTTTCTTTGTGATTGTAGAAAATTCTTCTCAAAACAGGAGGACAACACAGTTACAGGAGCGAACTAGCTTATTTGTGTTACTAAATGCATTACTAAATGGGTTACTAAATGCATTATCACATGCTTAGTGACAGACTCATTCAGCGTAACTCCACATTGTGGCTGAAAGCACTGAGAAAGATGCAACACTCACCTAAAAGAAAGTCATAGTTTCCTCAAGACAAGTCTTCAACAAAACGGAGTACCTCAGCTTGCTTCATATTATAAAAAGACATTCTTGTAGCTGACAGAGAAGCTAAGATCCCCTGTCAAACCCACAGAGGCTCTGGGAAGCAAGGAAAATCAGACAGGGAAGCAAAGCAGCCCTAGCTCTAGCTGAGAAGCTATGAGTGGGAAGGGCACAACCTTCCCCTCTAGTTTTCTGGGTCTAGTTATGTGTGTGACTCTCATCAACTGGGAATAGGAAGCACTGCTAAGTTCTAGATGACTTTTATGTAGAAATATCTCTTACAAGCATCTCTCTGTATGGGTAACCTGTTGGATGAAAAGGATTTTCTGCAATGAAGTATAGCAAGCTCCTTGTGAAGGCCATAAGCTTCTTTTCCAGCTCACCTAGTACAAAGTCCAGACAAATGACAGTTCAAAGGTCATTAAAATTCAAGAAAGTGATTTTCTGCATTAAAGTGGATCAAATCACTCTGGCACAGAAAAAAAGTAGTTTTCTGTGCTAGGGTCATGGTAGACATATAATTACATTACAATTACTTTAAAGGACAGAAAAGAGAAACAAGGATGAAGTATTATAGGTCTGTTTTAACTGTCAGAGGTGAGGATGTGCTCCCACTGCTTGCTCTATAAGACTATGTGCTTTGTATTAAACAAACAAACAGTTTAAAGGCCAGTGATGTTTTAGTTGAGTTGAATAGCAGAAATCTTTCGATTTGAAAAAAAAAAAGACGTTGTTCTCTTTACACTTGCCTTACCTTCCCAAGGACAATTTTCCCTACATAGCAGCACAGAATTAATGAAAGTAGCAAGTTGAAACCTTTCTAATGCTTTCAGAAAGTCAGTGGCATGAAGGGCAATTGTGTTAAAAGGTACATTATTTCCAAAGAGTCTACTGCTGTCTGCAGAGCAAGTAGCTGCAGAATTAGTGGTTTGCCACTTTCAAAACCTGAATTTTATATCAAGTTTTTGATATATTTATGTGAAAGAACCAAATGATCATGGTACCCCATTGTCCTAGACACTGTGCAAAATGTAATCTATCTTCTCCTCAGAGAACAATTGGCATCTCAGAGTAGATTGGTTTTTACACAAGAAAGTAATTCTCCTCTGGCCTCTGCAATGTCCACCTAAACTACAAATTTATACTGCACCTAGTTTCACAAAATACTCAGCATGGTGCGGTTCTCACTATTCCCTTTAATTCCAAGTGCTTCCCAGGACTAGAGACCAACCAAAATGAAAATTCAAAGACAAGCCTTTGAAAAAATAAAAAAAAAGAGCCAAACTTCACAGGAGGCTTAACTCTGTATTGTCTTTTATCAGCTCTATCAGATGGCATTTTCTGTCCAAAATGGGATTTCCAAGCCAGCACTGCAGAGGTTAATGGCAGATACAATTAATAAGATGTACTTTGGAACAACAGCCTTCTTGAAGAAAACTACTTGTGCTTTTAGAAAGCTGCCAAATTCTCATGAATATTTTAGTTGAACTCAGGGCTTTTTGTCGATTTCTTTTCATGCTTTTTAGCCTAAGGGGGTATCCCTATTTTTGCATTTGTATGGTAAGTTTCTTATCTTCAGTGGGGGCTGTTGTGCAGTCTGCTTCTTTGAATTTGGACAGCAAATACACTTTATCTCTTTCATATCTGGGTTTCATTCATTTTCTATTTTGAGATGAAATAAAAGTGGTATTCAGACCTATTACCTTATGGATGTGTAGACACGAACATTTCTCACTGTCCCATTGTTACATTCATGCAAGAATTGTACATTCTCTTAAGTTGTTTCATACACAGCAGGGATCATAATTTTGTCTGCCACTACCTAGGTTTCCTGCTCAGGCAGAGATGCTTTCTGGAACCTGTTAGAAGTTTTACTTTTAAAACTTCATTTGAATCAGATCATTTTCTGAAATACCAGTTCGGTTCCCAAAGTTCTTCTTAAGATCTTGGCAAGCTTATTCTAAGAAATGTAAAGAAAAAGGGAAAAAAAAAGTATAAAAATTGGTTTGTATTTAATTACCAATAGTAATGCTCCAAAACTCTTTAATGATATCGTTTTTAGAAATGCAGTGTCTTCTGTTGACTAAATTGCTAAAGCTCACCTGGTATTTGGCAAATACATTGGAAATGTATGAACATTCAGTCATTCCTTAGCTATGGAAGCTCTCTTGAAATCAATGGCAAATAAAATATATTAAATTATTCAGGAATGAGGAATATTATTTCATAAAATATTTTATTCATTGACAAATACTATCTCAGAATGGCCAAATTATCCATAAAATTAATGAAGTATCATTAATGCTTCCCATGTGAAATATTTTGTAGCAAAAAGATGCATTTAAATGTATTTTAATTTCCCACTCCAGAATTTTCACATTGAAATTTAGCAGGTTTTGTTCCAAAAGAAGAAATGGAACTAAAAACCAAAAAGGTTTCTGCTTCACTTGCAGTGCCTGGCGCAAAGCCTGATTCTTATTTTCTTCCCTGAGGTTCTGTTCAGCCAAAACAACCATAACACTCAGATGCTAAATGCACTGAGTGCTCTGTTTCTCTTTCAAAGTACATGAATTCCAAAGACAGACAGAATAGCTCATTAAGGCTCAAGAAAGTGGGTTAGATAATGAGCTGTTCAGTCCCAAAATTCATTCCTGAATAAAATCATCCATGTTTTTTTCACGATTAAGGTGTTTCTCTGCTGAATGCCACCACAGACAAACACATATGCCCATCCCAGGAGTACGGGTGTTGGGGGGAAGAAATAATAAAGTCCAATACATTAGCCCCTCAACAAAAAGATTTTCATAGTTGAGCATGGCCTTTAGTGTCAGACTGTGTTTTGTACTGGAAAGAAGATGTCAAAATAAGGAGAACAAAATGGACCTCCCCTCCCAGTGCCAGGTCATAGTGTAGTACAGTCAGCTTTCTCAATGAGATGGCTGTTACCTCTCTGCCCCAGATCTGCAGTTGCTCGCCCCAGTGACTGAGTGTCCCAAGATCTAGATCTAGAGCTATTCTACTGTTCTCTTCAGCAGTCTCCCTCCTCCCCCACCAAGATGCTCTCTTGATGTGTCTCATCTGTATATAATCCTTTCTTCCTGCATGACTTCCCGCTAGAGAATTAGGAAGCAAGTTGGGGTTTTTTCTCATGTCTTCCTTCTGTGTGTAAATAAGCTTAAACTACATACTTAATAACCATGTTTAAACTGTAACCAGCCATTGCATAACCCACCCTTCTGTCTGTCGAAGTCTGTGCTGCACAAGATTTTGCATATCAGGCTAACAGACTTTTACATCAGTACCACAGAACAATGAAATGGGGGCTACCAGACTTCTCCAAGCTGAAACAGCAATGATTTAATTCAAATCTTCCTGTAAAGAAAATTAATATGAACATCTGCTCTTCAACTTTGAGAAGATTAAAAAGCAAGTGGCAATAAACAGCTTCTTTTCACCCATTTTCAGTAAAAAAAGGGTATATACCCAACTACCTTGGAGTACTTTCTGATCAGCAAATTTCTTCAGTCACCACATTTTTTCTTCTGCTGCACTCACCTGAAAAAAAGCTGTGCCTTAATAGCAGCGGTGGATATGTAAATAGCAATTCTAGGTTATTTCCTGGAAGTCAAACCAAGTACTAGAGAATTTAATCAGAACATTTTCAAGTTGAAGTTCAGTGAAGCTTCTGAAATGAAACTCTAAACATTGCAAGGTTTGCTGATCTTTAAAATCTTTACTTTAGTAATCTGAGGATAGATTGATTTTGTGAATATTCTAGATAATCCTACTGTTCATGGTAATGGAGTCTGCACATGGCAGAGAGAAATAGACTGAGCGGAGATAAACTACAACTCACTGAATTGAGAAAATGATACCTAGATTAATAATTTATTGGAAAAAAAACCCCAAAAAACAGAAAAGACATAAAAACCCTAACTGTTTTTTTTATCACAGAGATGATCAGAAGTAAGTGATAGAGATGACAATGACCAAGCATAAGTAGTGCTATAGATCTGGGTAAAGAACATGCTTTGCGATATTCTTCAACTAAATAACTCCAAAATTATTCCAGTGTGAATTATCTCTTACTCTGGCAGGGTGCAGTGCACAAGAAAAACAGGATGATTCTGATCTTCAGCACAACAAATATATAGTTTTCAATTACTTTACCCAGTTGGCATGTTTATAGGTGATTACTACGTACAAAGAAATATGCAAAGTTTTCTGTGATGATCAATGGAAGTGGTGCTCATTGCAGGTCTTGCCACTGTCCATGGATGATCTCGCTGCACATTGTCCCATCTGGGAAAGACTCTGTATGTACGTGAGAGTGGTGCAGGAAGTGTGAAGCTGAAGACAAACACTCCAAACTCTTGTGATTGACAAAAAAACAACGCAGCAAACAAGCAGACTCTACCTTACTTCCAAGACCAAAGATGGTGTTAACAGCAGGGTTCTTGAGAGAGAGAGGGAATGAGAAGTATCAACAAGTTTATATTTTCTGATCTTCATCTTTATCCTAGGCTAGACACGTAAACCCAGAGTTTACTCCCCTGAGTAATCATGAGGTAAGAAGGGGCCCACAGGCCTTTTCAACTCTCTCTGTGCATTCATAGCATTCCTGACAGATTGCAACCTCTGCAACCTGTCTTTAGATGTCTGGCAGTGATTGATTGTCTGTTCTTACACATGGATGTTATTCTCACAATGCTTTTCCTAAATCTTGCTGCTGTAATTTATGGACACTGTTTATGTGTCACCTTGTACCTGAAAAACAGCTGTGTTTATCCCTGTGCAACTGCCTAATATGTATTATGTTTACCTACTGGATTTATATCCCTCATTATCTTTTCTCCTTTAGGCAATTCATTCAGTTTTTCCTCATGGGTCATGTTTTCTTCACCTCTGGTCGTTCTCATTGCTGTCCTCTGGACTTTCTCCAATTGTTCTGCATCTTTTTTTCAACTATGAGTCAGTAAGGTTAATGGAATTTGAATTTATGCTATAGCATGGTTGATGCTTGGTTCTCTGAGCTTATTTTCCTAATGCTATTATACTATATTACACTATTAAAGCCAATATGAAATGCTTGACTAAGAAGATTATGTTGGGTTTTTTTTCTTGTATGGTGAATCCTCTACATAATGTTTAGAAATTATCTCCAACAATCATAAGCAATGGCCATTTATTAAAAATTAATCAAGAACCATTTGGATAACACTTTTTGCAGGTGCAAAATTCTGTAGTTTGCAAGAATGGTTAATTACTCCCTTCCTACGCACTTTCATTTCAGACAGAAAATCAGAAACATGCTCCTGACTTTTGTACTTTTCATCCATGTGTAATATATTCCTGCATGACAACAGAAACAGAATAATTCTCAAAATATTTTCCCAAATGTCTCCTTCCACGTCCCACAGAGGTAGCGACTGGAAGTATTTTTCTGCAAAACTGTAGCTGTTGGCCCAGTCCCTGGTAGCAGTAGTTTGCATACTATTGAGTTCTGCACTTTAGTAGGTCAGAAAAAAAGAGACACCTTTTACAATGGCAACTTTACCCGCTCTATAGGACTCACATATTCTACAGATCTGGATGAGTCTTACTGAGAATGTATAGCTGTTTGTTTTCTTTGCAAACATTTCTACATTCCAGAGACTTTCTTTAGCAGAGAGTTTTCCTATAAATACAAGGAAAAATGTGTTGGTTTTGTTTCTTTTTTTTCTGGTCTGAAGTTTGAGATAAGTTCCTGTATAATTTATCAATTCAATGCAGCAGGCAGCCTCTTTTTTCATGTGTGACAACAACAGGAGAACCTTACTGTGTGCCATTTAAAGAAAGAAGATTAATTTTTAGCACATTAAACTCTTCTCCTTATTGAAATAATATCAAAAGTCATTTTTTTTGTCCAGGCTTCTCAAAGCTTATCTGTCCCAAATTTAAATTAGCATGTTTATCTTTCACCTATATTCTTTATAATTTGCAGTTACCTGAAGTCTATCTACTTGATGTAGGAAATCCAACTAAAAAGAGGATGAAGTCCAACCAAGAATAATTGCAGAGAGTTCTTTCTTATAAGTGTTGCTAGTTATAGACAAGGGATGGCCACGCACAAAAACAAGTTGTGTGTCAGTTGGCATGGATAAAATAAAGTTCATCTGTTCTTTGGAGACCTTCTTCCCAAACAGACACGTTAATTGCTCATGGGTTCTGTAAGATGAATGGTAACTGTTCAAGGAGTAGTGCTGGACAGAACTGCACAAATAATGTTGCAGAGTGGTACCGTTGGGTCCCCACTGGATGAGAGGCTGCTACAGCTTTTTCACTTTTTTTTTTTTTTTAAGCATTGTTTCAAAGTCTAATGTCAGCTGGCCGGTCCCCAGCATCATTCTGTCTTTAAAGCTGTATTTTCCCAGAGGATGATGCAGTAAAAGTAAAGGGGAAGAAATGATAAAATGGGTTGGGGACAGCACAGTGTTACATTAGAAAGAGGAAGACAAGTTACACTTCCTGGTAGACTGTTCCTCCAAATCACAGCAACATCATCTCTCACTAGTCTGCTGTATCTCCAAATGAATGGATGTTTCCTTGCACCTTGGATATCACATTCAACCTTCCTAGCATACCCTGGATGACAAGAAATTGTTCTAGATACTATCTTGCTGCAGATGCCTACATTTCCCAAATACAAGCTTTGATAAAGAAGACTTTTAAGTAAGTAGAAGGAATGTTAAGATCAGGCCACTTTTTTGTTTTGTTTTGTCGAAAAAATTTATCTGCAGTTGGGTATCTCCTCTGCAATAGATTTCCCATGCTGATTAGCACAGATGAGTTGTTTCATTTCTCTCTCCACCCACGCTCACAAGGCAGAGTAAGAAACTTCCAGTGGCGTAGTTTCTCACTTTAATAGCTTTGAACATCTAAGTAAACCAGAGAAAGGTGCTACGTCTGTATTCCTTTTGGTTGACATACTATGGGATGAGACGGACATCCCCATCCTCTTCCCCATCAATATTTACAGCAGAGTCAGTCGTATAGGATGGCACACCTAGAATATTCATCAGCAAAATAATGTGGCTCCTGATTCTTTTCCTCACTCAATAGACAGTAATTTTTCCACTGAATTCAGGAAGTGGAAAACCTCCACTCCAAATATCTACTCTCAGTTTTAACATAAAAAACATAAAAAAATTGACTATTTATTTTTTGTTATTTAACATTTGAGTGTGTGCATTTCGTATAAGACATCATGTGGGCTTAATGATGGCCTAAGGAAAAAGCGAAGGAACATCATATTTCCTTCATGAAGGAAGTGTTCTCATTGATAAGAACATTTTACCATCTTAAACACCTGTTAAGAATTTCAGATTGATGGGTATCTTTGTTCCTTTCAAGAAAAAAATATAATTATTGTTGTTATTGTTCCAAATTGCTTTTTAGCATTTGTATAAAGTGATGCTAGGCTAGTTTTTTTTTTTCTTTAGTTCACGCTGAGCATTTTCAAAGTGCTTAGCAGATGTGAACTAGATTCTGTTGGACACAAACACTTTCAGAAATACTGCGGTCATTCCCTTAGTAGAATTAATTTACTACCTCTCTGCTCTGTCAAGTATAATCTGTTCCTTCTTACTTTCACCATAGTTAATGAAAGATTTGTCAAAGTTTTATGATCTCTTCAAAAGAAATTCTAAGCATTTCTGGGGTAAGGTCTGAGAAGGCTGCCCCCCATCCTTCCTGCCTATGCACATACACACACACAGAGGTTGGAAACATTCAGTATTTCATATGGAATTCTGTGCTGTAGTACAGATATTCCACCGCAATTTTAATACACAGATAAAGCTACTGATACCTGCAATCTGAAGAGGTCATACAAACTTGAAGTAACTTTCATGCAATAGATATATATGTGCACTAAAAGAGAACCTGTCAGCCCCATGGGAAACTTAATTTACTTGATTTTATACTGTCCCTGGAAAAGGCAAAAATATACTAAAAGACTGAATAAGATAGCTCATTCAAACGCTTGTTAGGAATGAACAAAAGAGAAAATCAGCAGGAGGGAATCATTAATATTTTACACTCATCAGATTCAGCACCCAATAGCTACTGAAATGAACCACTCATGTTCCAGTTTCCATCAAAAGCATATTGGTTTGGTGTCACAAGAGTCACTGAATCACAGACTTCTATTACTTATATATCTACAAATTTTCAGCCAATAATTGAAGTCATACCTGCAAATATGCAAAAGTATTCTCTGGATAGAACTGGAGCACTAATGAAAAGTTATTTTCATTCTATCTGCATCTTGGCACCTAGAGATATAAGCTGTAGCCCACAGCACTAGCTGCAGCACAGAAATATCTGATGCCCAGTCAGGTTCACTTACCTTCTACACACGTGTGCAAGCAAAGAAACACACAAAGCAATTTTTCAAGAATCTAAAATGGGGACAAAATACATTCTAAAAATGATTCAAAGTTATCTCATGGTTCTGTATTATTAATGCATACAATAAACCTGACTAATAAACATGTCTCCTGGATTTATGATTACTGTTGCCATAAAGATGTACCTACACTTAGGCAAACCTCTACCAGGAAAATTTACAATGCAGCTATGAGCATCACTGTCATAATAGCTTCATGATCTGGAAGAAGCACAAATTATTCCCCGTATCTTCTTCAGTAATACATAATAACACCAGAACAAAAGTAAGCAAAACCAGAGAAGGGCATTTTCTATTTAGGGGTGAAAAGTCAGGGAGATTAACTTAGTGCTACAGAGTTTTTCAGTCCAAGTAAGAAAATTACAACAGGGAGAATTTCCAAGGAGACCTAAGAGCTAGCTTCTTGCTATTGCATACTTGCAAGACCTGAAGCCTCTGTGATGCATCAAACAAAATTGTGACATCCCGCTGAGGTCTAGCTTTACTTGAAATGGGCCGATACAAGTATAAAACAGAGCATGCATTCACTTTTTTTTAAACCATAATAGATTAGAACCACTGCAGATCTATTCAAACTCTATATGCATTTGTCAAAAACGTGTAGAACAATAGAACACTTGTTCTACAAACACTTGTAGAACTCCAAAACACTAGGTAAAGAACTCTCGTGAAGAAAGTGTAAATTCTATTTGAGTTCCTACATTTAATATTACCCATTAGCTAGGTGAAGAAAAAAACAACACAAACCAAACCAAATCAACCAACCAAAACAAAACAAACCCCAAAACCAAAACCCTTCAAGCCATCAGAGAACACTAGACCCAGAGATGCATGGGGAATTTGGGCCACCTGAATATAACCATAATTATGCAGATCCATGAGAGAGGGCATACATGTTAGATAAGAGATGAGCAAACACAAGTCATTTAAATAGGAAAGATAGATCTTGTTGCTGCATATTCAGTTTCACAACTTGAGGCTTGTAACACAATGCAGTGGATCACCAGAAGTAATGTATGGAAATAGCTTTGAAGAAATGTAGCTTCTACAGAGTTCAGCAACTATCTCCATTCTTTCCAACAACTCTGTCAAGTCTTTTAGACTGTTCCTGTATTTAATTAAGGTTCAGAGGAACAAAGGGGAGGATTTTCCTTCGGTTTAAATGATGTTAACTTATAAGAATCTTCCAAAGGAAGGACTAATATTATGTATCACCATTGTGCAGAGTTCATAGAGAAAATTACTGGCAGGTATTAACACATACATATTCAAACATGTGCAGCCTTGCTACAAAACTCGTGCATCTTTTCCCAGTGGCCCAATTCTTCCTTCTACTTTCAGAATTCAGGGATCTAACCAAAAACATAAACCCCTGCAATATTCAAACTCATAAAGAATAAGCTTATTTTTATTTTGGGAAGCAGCTACAGGTGGAGTTATTAAGATGCGAGTTCACACCTTTATATTAACTTAGTTCAGACAATCATAGAATCACAGAATCACAAAATTGTAGAATGGTTTGGGTTTGAAGGGACCTTTAAAGGTCATCTAGTCCAGCCCCCCTGCAGGGAGCAGGGACACCTTCAATTAGAACTAGAACAGGTTGCTCAGATCCACATCCAACCTAACCTTGAATGTTTTTAGGGATGAGGCTTCTCCCACCTCCCTGGGCAACCTGTTCCAGTGTTTCTCCACCCACATTGTAAAAAAATTCTTTCTTATATCTCCTCTCTTTTAGTTTAAAACATTTACCCTTTGTCATATCGAAACAGGCCCTGCTAAAAAAGACTGTCCCCATCTTCTTAATTGGCTCCCTATAAGTACTGAAAAGCTGAAGCGAGGTCTCCTCAGAGTCCTCTCTTCCTCAGGTTGAACAACCCCAGCTGTCTCAGCCTTTCTTTATAGGAAAGGTGTTCCTCTGATCATTTCTGTGGCCCTTCTCTAGACTCATTCCAACAGGTCAATGTCTGTCTTATGCTGAGAACTCCAGAGCTGGATGTAATACTCCAAGTAAGATCTCACTAGAATGAAGCAGTGATAGAATCACCTCTCTCAATCTGCTGGCCACACTTCTTTTGCTGCAGTCCAGGATACAATTGGTCTTCTGGACTCTGAGCATGCATTGACAGCTCACATCTAGCTTTTCATCTACCACTATCCCCAGGTCCTGCTTCACAGAGCTGCTCTCAACCCCATCATCCCCCAGCCTGTATTGATACAAAGGATTGCCCCAGCCCAGGTGCAGGACCTTGCACTTGGCCTTGTTGAACCTCATGAGGATCACATGGGCCCACTTTTTAAGCTTATCCAGGTCCCTTTGGATGGTATCCCATCCCTCTGGCATGTGACACCACTCAGGTTGGTGTCATCTACAAACTTGTTGAGGGTGAATTTGATCCCACTGTCTATGTCATTAATGAAGATATGAAACAGCACTGGTCTCAATATACACTGCTGAGGGACACCACTTGTCACTCATCTCCATCAAGCTGTTGACCACTACCTGGATGAGATCATCCAATCAACTCCTTACCCACAAACAGTTCACCCATCAAATCTGTATCTTTCTAATTTAGAGACTTCACGGAAGTCCAAATAGATGACATCCATAGGTCTTCCCATGTTGAGTGATGTAGCCACTTCAAGATCCCTTATTTGTTAAAACAAACCAAAATCAACTATAATGATTCCTGAATACTGGCACAGATGTTTTAACTCCTGTTTGTTTGTAGTTACGTATTCCTATCACTAAGTAGATGCAAGAAGTCATCTCTCCATGCTGCAGAATCAGAAGCCCTGTACTTGTATATTTTCCCATCTCACTGTATAACAACCCAAACTCCGCCCCCCCAAACTCTCTGGTTGCAGCATTGCTCATACGAACACGGTTGCCTATATGACATATTGTAACAGACCCTCAGCTTCTGTAACTCAGCCACGTTCCACCAACATCACTGGAATTACTCTGGTACAAATGTTATATGCTTGGCTTTAAGGTCCTGGCAAAAAGAAACAGAGAATTGAGGAACAGTGTTGAGCTTTGCAATATCAATCTTTTAAAACAGCATGATGAAATGTGTAGTTCCAAGGGATGGCATTCACAGTCCTGAGGTGCATGTGATGTTTTTAGGCTAAGAACTGAGGCATCTTCAGGGCTGTGAAGCAGCTATACCAGGATTTTGAGGATGATAATTTTGGAGGTCACACTCATACCTTGCTATGAGTGGGGCTTGCCTGTAATTCATATTTGCTTGCCTAATAGTCATAAGTTAATGTATTATTCATAAATTGTCTTTGTCCTTCTTTTTATCAAGCTGTGGTGCTGCTTTTAAGCAGTCTTTTTGTTGTTTTCTAATCTTTGCCTAATTTAAGTATACTGAGAAGAATCCTGTATTCGTACCCTCATAACATGTCAGCACTGGAGCTCTAGGGAGAAAAAGAAGTTTAAGTTATGTACCACCAGTACTTTTTACAATGCCATAACTTTCATCAGCCTAAGTTTGAGCTTGGTTTTCAGGGACATTACAGTAGCCTTCCAGAAGCACTGATTAAAGGGCTTAGAAAGCTTCTCTGTGCTTGCCAGAGATATCCCACTGGTAATGCAGCGAGTTCTCTCATTCCTTGCTCACTGCAGCAGAGATCACAGCCTCCCTGCAAGCCACTCAGGCCAGGGTGCTGCCTCCACACTTCACAGGAATGAGCCAGCTACCAGCACACTGCATCCAGTCATACTGGAGGGGGTCTGTCAGCCCTGAGAAATAGAGAGGGATCAGTAAACCTCTATAAGAATGACTCCTGCTCTGGAAAAAAAACAACCAAACAAATAAAAAAACCCAAACCAAACAAACAACCCCCACAGAAAACCAACAAACCAAACCGGTTTTTCTTTCACAGAGACACTGAAGGACCTCACAACATTGTGTTTATAAATAAGGAGGGTCAACAGGCTACAGAATCACAGAATATAACTACTGTCATGTAAGAGGGCATTTATATAGCTCTGCAGAAAGGATGTAAGTCACAGAGCCAATGTAGGAGTTTAGCTGACAAGGTGTAACAACCACCTGCCAACCTGCTGAAGCTGAGAAAGCTCAAACTTTTATCTGTAAAATGTTATTGGTAATAACATGTCCTGACAGAATGGTACAAGAAATTATCTACCACTGAGTCATAATATCACTTCTGAGTGTCTTTTAAAAAAAAGATTTTTTTTTTTTTTTTTTTTCAGGAATTAAAATATTTTCCTCACAAAAGGGATTTTTGGGTGGAAAATATCTCACAAAGATATCAAAAAGGTCAGACTACAGCATCAACATCAAGATTTTCACAGCCTCAAGAGCAGTAACTGAGATCTAATAATTAACCTTGGGGTACCCACACTATTAAATATTATGGGGAATTGTCAGCAACACGCATTGCATGGCTTTGAAAAGTGTAACTTATCTATGTATGCAAAATTTGGGTGGTATGTTTGAATTCCTATTGCAGATAACAATTATTCACCTACTCAGAATCACACTGAATAATACATGCCAGTATACCACCCATATCAACTAAAGAAGCTGTTCCTAATTATATTCTTTTTAATGCTGCACATTTCTCCATATGAATGCCTGTGAACAGCAGTCAGCCAAACAATTGCATAGCATCATAATATCCCCAAAAGGTTCAGCAGCTATTCCCCGAAGTTATTTTTAACACAAGGGGATTAACAGAAGGATCTATAAAAAAAACATATAGGCACTTTTGAAATAATTGGAGTTTGAATTGGAAGCAGTCATCTCTCTTATGAAGTACTCCAGCATCCTTGGTATCTTCAGCCACTGACACATGGATCCTGTCAGGAGTGCAGGCTTAACGAGCACTTTGCTTGAGTTGGTAAACATAGAGCAAGCTCGATCTGTTTTGCAGAAGTGAGCCAACTTACCCTTTCTGATACATTTTAGTAATTTCAAGGAATACAAGTCCATCATTTAGGAGTTTGTATGCTTAATGTTTGATTGTGTTTTACAGAATCCTGTCTGGAATACTTTTTTTCACAGAATTTTCAATACATAAATATTTTTTAAAAACCAAGTTATTGTTGGGCAATGTCCCTTAAACTATCTCGGCGTTCAATGGGGCTTCAAATAAGCTGAATATAAATGATAGTACCCAAGTACTATAAGCAAAACAGCCATACTTGAGATATCTAGAGTTCAAAAATAGCATACAGGAATGACCTTGACATGCTAATTAATCAGACTGAAAAATATTATTCAGGAACATTACTTGGAATTAGTCAAAGAAAAAAATGTATTACTTGATTACTGCATTCTGTGTTATTTTCCTGAATAATGCTGAATATTATAACTACCAAATGCAGTTAAAGTGGGTACTAGGTAGTAATTTATCTTCACTATAGTTTAATCTTTATCTTCAGATGTCATCTAAAAGGACAAGCTTTCAGGTTATCACTGGTGAAAAATACCTTGCTCTGCTTAATAATGGCTAAGCATAAAAGGGCATAGGCTAGCAGCTTGAAAATGACAGAAAGTTTCTTTCCTATGTAGTCATGTCTCAGAAAAGTCAGGGGAAAAAAATGAATGCTTTTATAAAAGAACTCTTCACTGGTTATTTGCTTATTCTTAATTTTGTCTTTCTAAATCTGTGGCTAGTGTGGAAAATTATCATGACCACGACACAGATTTCACTGTGGAAGGAGAAAAATTAATCCAAATAGGAAACCTAAAATGTGAAGAGATTCCTATGGGAAATGTATTCTTTCTATTTGTTTCAAAGTCTGCATCCTTTTGCTTTTTTGTTAATCAAGCAGCACCTCAGACAGTAATTTTTATAGTTAGACTTACATTAGGTGTCTTACATGTGAGTGCAATAGTGTCTACTAAAAGCTTATTAGAAGTTCAGTGACATGTACATGGTTTCTCTTTTGGATTCCTAGGAGCTTCTGAAACAAAGAGCCTGTAGAATGAGCACCTATATGATTTAATATTTCTTTTTAAGAGATAGGCATTGATTCTTGTGAAATAGAGGTTCCAGGAGTGCTCAGTTTTAAAATAATGTAATATTAAATAAGATATACTTTCCCAAACAGCCACTGAACTGATATACACGGTTTCTCCTAGAAGAATTCTAGTACTCATTTGTATAGCACTCCATATGCTTTGACTATGCATTCAGTTTACTGTGTTTCCTTCATTAGTACTCCATGCTTTAAAAGAAGGCTTATTTACCTCATGGTGAATCATGATTATCAATCATAAATCTCCCTTCTTTTTTTTCCTTCCCCTTCAAAGGCTCAAAACAGTCTTGATGTCTTCGAACAAGATCCAATACATTCTCCAGCATTAAAGAAAAAGCACGACTCTCTGAAAGTCATGGAGTAACCAGATTTAGTTTTACTATTCAGTGAGATTACTAACTTCTAAAATAGTAACACAGAAAAGAGAATCTCAGGAAATGTGAATTTTCTTTTTCTTTCAAGAACTGCAGAATCATAGCATGGTTGAGGTGGGAAGGGACCTCTGAAGGTGAACTTATCCAACCCCCTGCTCTAGCAGGGCCACTTAGAGCCAGTGGCCCAGGACATGTCCAGTTGGTGTTTTGAGTATCTCTTAAGGATGTCGACCCCACAGCCTCTCTTGGAAACCTGTGCCAGTGCTCAGTCACTCTCACAGTAAAAAAGTGGCTTTTTTGTGTTCCGGAATATTTAATATTCCAGAATTTGAGATGTGTGAAAAATGTTTTATTTATTCTCCCTGATTAAGGATAGAGTTGTTTGTTCTTCCCTGTCTGACTCAATTTACTTGGTGCACTGATTGTCTGCGTCACACAAGGTTTGTGTTTATAAATAGGTTAGATGATGTAAGCAAAGTAAATAAGTTCTCAACTTCAGCAACCAGACATTCAAAAAGATGTAAGTAGTGTTAATTTGCAGATTTTCTGTGCATTAGACTGGACTGTCACCACAGTCTTGCCTATAGGTATTTCTGATCACATCTTTAAAATCCATTTCATAACTTGATGTATTCATCACATAATCTGGAAGAGAGAATGCATGTTGTTCACTAGAAGCTACCATGAAAAGCTGTACTTTTCAGAATCTTTATTTTTCACTCCAACACTAGTACAGTACATCTTCACCCATGTCCCTGATTTGGTCCTTTTGTACAAATCCTCTAACTTACTTTAACCATTTACCAAGTAATCACCTGCTTGAAAAACTCTCATCCATTCTTAGAACTCTAAACTCATTTCAGACAGGCAAATACGTATCAGTTGAAGATAAAGCAGCTTCACTCTTTATTTTGGTCTTCACAATGCAAATCCAAAGAAATTTGCAGCTATATAATCAAAATCAGCCTTTCTGTAGTTGCAGGTCAATGAGACTGGCTTGAGAACTTGTCAGAAATTGGCATGCCCTGTAACAGGGTCTTTTGACCCTTTAACAGGCAAAACAAACCAAAATCATAAAATGGGAATGTATTCTAAGGATACTTCTGTCAGGCACAAAGTAACTCTGTTTTGCGTCTTTATTAAGCCATTTCACAGACACTCCACTCTCTTCTTTTCATGAAGAAAGTGCAATGCTGTTTTCTTGCATCTGAGTTGCTTGGAATACGTTAAAGCTTCCAAGGAAATCAGTAAGAGAGAACACTTAGTGCATGCTATTCAGCCGTAATTCCTTTGGGTCATGCTCATTTCCAGCTGTCATTATGACTGTAGATAGCTGGTTAAAAAGATGCAGACTGGCATCTTTAATAAACTGCTATTATAGCAGTCAGTGCTAAAAAGTGAACAAAAAAAAAAAAAAAAAAAAAAAAGAGAACATTTCATGAACTCAAGTTGTTCTGACAGAAAGAAAAAGGAATTAAAATTTTATGATACGAAGTGCTTTAGCTGACTTTTAGAAGTTACACAGGAAGATTGTGATGGCTTATTTATTTCCAGGATAGCTGTTGCAGAAGGGTCCAAAGAGACATAGGCATAACGCATTCTAGCAGGGCTTCCAAGTCACTGGAGAAAAGGAGATCTATGCCCAAAATGACAAACAATTTTTTAATCAACAAAAATGCAAATAATGAGGGAAAAGGTCTGAAAACAATTATCAGTGATTAAAAAAAAAAAAAAAAAAGCCTACAATTTTCTTATAGATATCTTCTAGAACTTAGATAATAAACTGGGTAATATTTTACAAGGCTTTCTCTTTTGACCCTTTCTCTTTGTCCTTTTCTTATTGTGTGAAGATTAATTTACTCTGGTTTATACCAGGAATTCCCAAGACATGCAAGGAAAAGGCAAGTGGTGATAATCTGTTACTGATTACCCTAGAGAACTCTTAACAAATTATCCGATTCTGTAAGGCTGTGAAACATATGCTTTCTAACATGGTTTCAAGTTTCCTTCCACTATTTAGCTTCCTGATTTAAATAACAAAAGTGATGAAAACTATGGAATATCTAATGCAAATCAAAACAGAACTGAAATGTTACAAGTAACAGTACTACAAAGATGGCATCGTTTAGTTTGTGCATGTTCCCACTGTTCTATATACATTTTCTACATGGTTCTGCATTAAATGTCATAGCTATCAGAGAATCAGGCTATATCAGGTATTATCAAATGGTACCAAAATAAATTAGTTCCTCCTTGCATAAAGGTCACAGATGAATTAATTTTAAATAAACACATATTTTAAAGACTGCTTGTTCTTTTTATGAAGTTCACATTGTGGTAGATGGAAAAAAAAAAAAAAAAAAAAAAAGAAAGAATTTGATGATGAAGGGTTTCCTGACAGTAATATAATACTTTAGTATTTTCTTTTCATTGTGAATGCCATAAAAAGCAATATCAAAGGAGTCCTGCATGGCTTTGCTTCATTCTTTTTCTTCTTGAAATGTAAAAATGCCTTTTTCTTACTCTGAAGATTAGTACTTTCTCTTAATTTAAAATCATAACGAACTTATTCTCTCATTGATCTTGAGGATACACAAGAGAGAATGCAAGTCTCAAGTTTCAGAATAAATAGGTACAAACATAAAGTAGGAAATCTTTACAAAGTAAATAAACAAAAATTTTAAATGACTGCTAGATTAGCCTACAGTTACCGTGCAAATTGAGTCCAGGGCCATATATTACACTAAACGGCAAGAGCAGAACCTTTATTTTCATTCACCACAAGAACAGAACCAGGGCTTTTGAGACATAGATTATACATAAAGCTCCTGCCTAGGATTGAATTTATGATGCAAATGATTCAATTTCAACTTCCCTCTTATGTTTTGCTAGTCCTCCCTATTTCGTCTATATGGACTTTATGAAGTAAAGACCGTTATTTATTCAATTTTTGCACAGGTCCTACAATAATTGTTTCTTGAGTGAGCTGAGTACTTTAAATACGACAGATCTCTTTTTTTTATACTGTGCACTGGAGCTCGCAAAGCTGTCATTCTGTCTGTTCCTCTCTCTTCTACATGCACTCCAATGTGTAGACTGGAAAAATGAAGGGTATGGAAAAAAAAGCAGAAGGAAGGCTTTGCCTGTAACATTTCTTTGTGCCTACTACAGAAAAAAAAAAGAGTGAAAGGTCCCTTTGTAGTCTGCAACCCTTTCTGAACATCTAAGTTAATAAATCTACAGTCTCTGCCATAGTAGACATTTTGGGGATCATGAGAAAGGATCGTAACAGAGTTTTCATTTGTTGTGGGATACTCAGACACTCTGTTATCTTATAAAACCCAATGAGATGCTACTGCTCATGCACAGGGACCACTGTGTTCTTTGTAGCCATACAAATCCAAACCCATAAAATCTTGTGTAGAACACAGAGGATCTGGCAATTCCTGAAAGCATAACAACAGCCTCCAACATTATCCAATTTAGAAAGAAGAGAGATTTGTTTGTATACAGTCATCTTTGAAGAGGCAAATGTGGGGTCTGGAATCCCTGTTCTCCCAGACAAAAGAAATATGTTCAGCTTGCCTCTTTGAACTAACCTATTTTATCTAAAGGCTGAACCATATATAATAACTACTTTGTGGGGGTCTGTCCTATGGCAAATGTACTTTCAGCATGAGGAAATGAGGATTATGCTTTCTGAGTCACTCTCCCAGCTGGATCATGTCTGGATCATGTTGTCAACAGCAATTTTAAAACTTTCCTCTCTCATCCCTGCTCCTACTCCACCAACACCAGCAGCATGAGCCATGAGCATTCAAACATTCAAACAACAGGTAACTAGCTGGTTTCACTTTGTACGTTCTTCTGCCTTCACTTATAAAACAGACAAGAAGCATAGCTGCTAAGTGGCTTATTATTTCTTTTTTTCTCTTTTATAGAAAGCAAGACAATAATTTGAAAACAAGCACTTGAAAGCAAGCAAGATGACAGTTTATCCCCGACTTAAAACATAAAAAAAGAAAAACCAGAACAACAAACAAAACAAACAAACAAAGAACCCAACCCACAACAAAACCAAACACAAACCAACAAAAAAACACAAAAATGTACACAAAAATGAAAAATATAATGCTCATCATAAGACTGTCCTCTTGCGATAACTTCATAGTGTGCTGTTGCACTGAGACTTGATGGAAGTTCAGGGCTGTCACTGCTGAGCATTGCTGTCAGTTCATAAAACCTCCTCAGACCTGGGGCAGGAAGTTCAAATCCATTTATTACTGCTGACAGAAGGGAGATGGGGTGGACATTTATTATTAGTTCTGAGGCACAGAGTAGATGCAGGAGAATCCAGAGTGGACTCCAACACAGATCAATGTGATCTAAGGTGAAGCCGTTTATTAAAGCACACACACCACTTATATATCATTTCTCTATCAG
>JAAGNO010030929.1:35612-58202 GCA_033439905.1 Ceryle rudis
TGCAAGCCTGCTCTGCCTTGACATGTCTCTGCTCGCCCCTCAGGCCTGATTATATTAGGGCAAGCCCAGACATGTCAGGGCAATACTGAGTCTGGATGGGCCACATGTCCATTCTTCTCAAGATGCATTACAACAAGTAGACACAAACCCAAAGGACTGTGAACTTATCATCACAGGTGCATCACATAAGTCTGTTTACCAACAGCCAGTTGCTGTGGTGCCAGCAACTACATTTACCTATATTTGCCTTCCCATCCTCCTCAAAGAAGCTGAATGAGGGGACTGAGCAGAGAGTAGCACTGGTGCCCAGAATAGTCCATTCAAACCTTGTGCCTGATTCTCCAGGATCCTTTCTTTAATATATCTTTGGGTCTGTATTGTGTAAACTTCAGAGGACATGGCACATGGCACCAAGAGAAGACACCTCTACTGACAAAACACTACAGCATGCAGTCCTTCAGACATGGAAATCCCAAACAGTTTGTATCTAATTCTCTGCTATGGGGAGATGAAGGAAATGGCTCAAGTCCTTGAACTCTTCCTTAAGCAGCCCTCTTGAAAGCAAACAGACCTGCTCACTGTGTGGGGGCAGCTGTCAAAACCCCATGCCTAATAAACCAAATTAATCTATTGAGTTAAAGGAAAGGACAATCTTCATTAGAAGTGTTGTAGTAAAATATGTTTTTCCCTTTTCTTCATATGCTGGATATTCCCAAAACAGAATATGAGAACATAAGAATAATGTAGCTATACCTCATCTCAGATAATTCTTCTTATGAAACAGCTGCATAATTACTCTGACTTACAGCATGAATTTTTACAGAATGGGGAAAAAAGGAAAACAATTCAATAAAGACTACTGTTTCTTAATCACATGGAAAATATTTCTTAAATTCACTGTATGCCCAGCAAACAGAAGCAAAAGTGGCCCAGCCAGGAATTATGCACAGAAGTCTGAGAAGGACCTTCACTGATTCTCCTGCTCCTCTATTGTAATCTGCTCCTTACAAGCTGTTCTTATTCCTTTCCTACTATTTTACTTCCCAAAGTTTTCTGGATCTAGCTTCATAATTCAAATGCATTTTCAGCTAAGACAAGAAAGACAAGGAGAAAGGCTTAGTTTCAGTAGTCATGGTGCATACCTGTATTTAGAAATGCTAGAGAACATAACACTCCAGATGAATTACGTATCACATCAGACTTAACTAAAATTTAATAGCTATTGTCCATTCCATATCTTGTATTTTAGATTTCACCAAGTGATAAAAAAAAATAAATAAAAAATAGGGTGTCTAATTCCGATTCCATTCCCTCCATGTCCTTGAGTGAGTCTATCTTGGTATCTTGTTCAACAAGGTAAGTTACTCAGTTACCTTCTTTATCCTTGAGGGTAAAATTACCAAAGAAATAACTCTAACTTCACACATGGAAAGAGCCAGTTGTGAGTATTCTGATCAAAGTAAAGTCTTATTGTTATATGATCATCTATTTATCTCTTCCTTGCTTAGAAGCATTTACCATCTTAATTCTGTCTGCTTACTTCCTGGATATTTCAGGTGACTGTGACTTTGAAACACATGATGAGATGTGCTAGGCTGTCTATTGACAGATAAGATTCAGTGAATAAATAAGGCTGAAATAGGAATAAGGAGTGTTGGTGAAGATCGAAATGAAAGCATACACTCTTTCTCACGGTGAAAACACTTCACCTGTCACAACAAACGAAAGTGCAGTCAAACTTTCTTAAAGCTTATTTACACCCCTAGACACACATGTACGCAAATAAATATTTTAGGTACAGACAAATTAAAATTCACAGCTGATTGATGTAATTTATTTCACTGTAATCTTTTCAGTCATATTCATTCACCCACTACCTAGTAGTTGAACGAGCCTTGTAACCAGTACTGCACAATGCAATTTCTGAAAGTAGACAAGCCAGTGGTGATTTGAACACATTTATGCATATATGTACACATCATCAGTGTGCAACAATACACTGAATTCTGATATGCTGCCAAGTTCTTTGTATATTTCTGTTCCTTTCACATCAATACATTTGTATCATCCTCAGAATTTTTGTTCCTAGGATGATTTCCCATTGAAGAAGGAAAGCGGAGTGCTAGCCTGCTTGAAGAAAATGGGGCTTAATCAAAAATAATAGCAAGCTATGCACTGCTTGTGCTGTTCCATCAATATACATGGATATTCTGGATTTCAAAAGCACACAACTGAGGGAATGAACTTAAATATTGAGCTAGTATGCCATGCCGTGCTGCTTATGTCTCTCTGTTGCATATGTTGGTCTAGCTGCTTTAAGACTGCAACAGAAATATGTACAAACAAGGGAATAAAACAGATTTTGCCCATTCAAGTGAAAAAGTTCACATATCCTGCTGCTTTATTAAAAAATTAAGAGGATGCTGAGTCCCTATAGCTTAGTCACTTGGCTTCAGTTTCAAGTTTGTTAAATACAGATTATTGGACATTAGCTGCAATAATCCAAACACAGAGCTCAAAACACACTTTAAAAGGTTTGAGAAATTCATTAGTCTGCTTTTCTCTATGATTGACAATACCACAAATTGGCTTGGTATTTTTCCAGAGTTACCCAAGTGTTTCCTTTAATTTTGCCACCATTTCAAAAGAAACCCAAGATTTGTCCAAGGGTATTCCAAGGCTTTTTCTATTATAAAAAAGGGTAACATTTTTTCCAAAATAATTACACTGGTGAGATCTGTTCCTAATATTTTCCCCAGCTAAACATACTCACTGGTATGTTAAATTTAAAGATGAAACTGTAACTTCACTGAGACAGCAGAGCGTTTCCCTGCTGAGTTCAGCAGTGGAAAGATGGGAAGAAACTATACAGCAATCATTTCAGGGTAGATAAATGTAAAAAAAGTGCATCTAGGGAGAATTCATCCACACCCAGAATAAAGAATTCACAACTGATGGCTGCAACTGAGAAAGGAGAACTTTGACACAGACTGGTGGGCTAGAAGAACCACTGCTCTGATCTGAAAGGGCATTCCTTATGTTCCTAAGTCTTCATGAAATGAGGGGAGGTGCTTCCATGCAAAATTTTAAATGTCATCACATTTCAATGTTCTTCTAAAATTTTTTTAGTGACCTGATGCCAGAAGTAAGTTAATGCAGTTCTCCTCTGGAGAATAGTTACAGAATTACACAATATTGGGGATTGGAAGGGACCTTGGGAGATCATCAAGTCCAACCCCCTGGCTAAAGCAGGTTCACCTAGACTCAAATATTCATAGCAGCAAGGAGACTAGGAAGGTCAATTTGAGAATAAGTACAGACCTAGCATTTTATAAAGGAGATTAATGGATAAATGCAGACAGGACTGCCTATTGACATTGTGAGATATCCTTACATATGATTTTACAAAACACCACCAGCTTGAATGTTACTGTATTTTGACTAGCACAGGATTACATCAGATTTGACATAACATAGACAGCTGCAGTGTGTCACACCACCTATTGCAATTAATCTGGAAGTAGAACACAAAATAGATGACATGTTTTTAAGTGTGACCTTCCTATAACGACTGTTAAATGTCTTTTTACATGTGAGGAACATGCAACCTATTTTTTTCAGTGCAGATATGTTCTAAATTGATGAAGCCAAAGTTGGAATAAAACAAATGAATCAGGAAAAAATTCCATTGTTTCTGTCCTGCAGAGATAGTGAAATTACTTCAAGTAGTCCCTCTTTCAAAGAAACTGATATCATACATCTCCAGAGAAAGAATTTATTGATTTCTTCTTTTAAGACAAAAGCATCCCCAAAGAAGTAAGAGAAGATTACTATTTTAGACAAAAAAGTCCTATTCAAATTGTTCATCTTCTGCAATGTCCATCTTTCACAGGAAGCCTAAAGATGTCACATCTTGGAATAACATGGTTATGTCTTTGCTGAATGGACAATTGGCCTTGGAAGGCTTTGAATTTAGAATGGAAACAATAGGTAAGACAGAATCTCAGAGTGTGTTTCTGTTACTGCAAGTAACTACCCACAAACACTTGAAGAAGTCATGACTATAAAACTCTCCGAAGAACCATTTTGCTCTGTAATATGCGAAAGCTTTCTATCATTTACAATGAATTTTAGCAATTGTTCTCTTGATCACATTTAATTAGGCAAAGTTGTTTTTTTTTTTAAAAAAAACCCTCATTGTATGCATTTGTC
This sequence comes from Ceryle rudis, assembly GCA_033439905.1. NCBI lineage: Eukaryota > Metazoa > Chordata > Aves > Coraciiformes > Cerylidae > Ceryle > Ceryle rudis. Next base: position 39,825 of record JAAGNO010030929.1, read on the forward strand.
AGTGAATTAAGTATTCCTTTGAGCAGTGCTATATAAAAATGAAAGTAATGAACTCCTGTTTTTCAGCAATGGGATACAGGATAAAAGTTGCTGGTGCATTCCACAGAGTGAATCATTAATTGTTTTTACCAATCAAAGATTTGGAACATACCCTTTGGGATTTCTCTTATGTGGTCTACATATTTGATTACATCTGCCCTAATAAATTAGACAAGCAAATAGAACCATTTAACAAGTTGAGAATGTGGATATGCATAGCACAAATAGTTCATTTGAATCTTTAATGACATGGACTTTCAAGTTCAGGATTGCAGCAAGAAGTCTTTCCACGAAGTTCAGTGTCTGGAACAGATCCAGAAACTGTAATCTCTCGAAGCCAAAGAGCAGCATGACTGAGTGAGACAGTTTTACCAGCTTTGTAGCAATGCAGCAGAACACAGACCCTGCTGAACTCAGGAGCCTGGCTTATCTCACGTTCCTGAGACTGCTGGAAGCACTAGATATATTGTCTGCTCAGTTGCCAGTCAGGAGTGCTACTGGCATGCTCTTTAAACAGCTTGTGAAGTCCCATGCTTTTTCATTTCTCCTTAGAAAAAAGCAAGAGTCACTCAAAACCACAAAAGGCAGAAACACACAAGAGGGAGCCACCACCCTACACTGGTGAGAACAAACCAACATCATAATGGAAATCTAAGATTAAACAAAAGACTTGTGCCAGTTTTGCTGACATGCTGATTCCAAACACCAGGAGAGAGCAGCCTGAGGTATGTAAGTGACCAGGAAAGGCTGTGGAAATACCAGCTAACCAGGTTTTGATAAGCATTTATAGCCAACACAGCTGGGCTCAGCTGCATTGTTTAACTTACTTGCCAAAGGGCTGATGTTATTTAGAGCATTGTTCACTATGGCAATGCTTTAATTTTTATTTATTTTTCTCCTCCTAATGGTCTTCCTTCCTTTTTTCCTGATGCTGCATTAGCCCTTCTAAAATGTACTTCCTCCTCTGTCCGTCCTCCAAACAGCGCTACCTAAATACTGGTGAAATATTTATTTCATCTGCTTTAATCAGTTAGCTTCAGTGATGCTTATTCCCACTTGTGCTCTTCTTGTACACAAGTAAACATTAGAGAATCACATTGCTTTTCTCATAGAGGACAGTTTTTAAATGGTCTTATCCGGGGCTTCAATTCCTGAAAACTCATTATAAAGTGATCCAATGGGAAGACATCGAGGGAAGCACAAGATATAGAGTGGCAGCACAATGTTGAGCTGAAAAATATTTTAGTAAAAAGCACCTACCAGATGGCATCTGAAGTCAAGTATTTCTGAAAAGTATCTCTGAAGATGTAGGCTCTTGACTCATTAATTTAAAGGTTAGTAATCTGTCCTAGTGCACTCTTCCTAGGTGATCATGGCCGACTTAGGACATCACATGCCCACAGCTCACTCCATTTGTGTTCCCAACAGTGTGAGCTACTTCTGTGCTGTAAACTCTATGAACAACTATATTAGTGTTATGCTGTGCTCAAGCTAAAAATCTCAGCTTTGAAGCTGAGCTCTGTCAGAGCACCATATCAGCACAACTATGTGATTTCAGTTTGTATCAGACCACTTTGTAGTGTAGGCAGAGAAAGTCAGAGGTGACTGTGCATACCTGTGCAGAAAGAACTCAGTTCTTGGGAGTGCATGGTGAGTTTCCCTTTGAGGGTTTGCTGTTGGAGAGGGAGCGGTGGAGGATTCAGATCTGTGTTTGAGGAGTTCTGGAGGTGTGTGGTTTTAGCAGAGCTGAGCATCTCTGGTCTTGACCTACAAAGCTCATGTCTCAGGCATCTTATAAGCTGCTGTTTATACCCTTGAGATTAGTAGCAGAACACCACATATTTTTTGTGAAAATTTGAAGTAGCGTTTCCTGTTGGGCACTAGTCCTTATAATCAGCTTTGAAGACATATTCCTATATATTATTGAAAAGCCATGGAGGGTTGGATGGTGGCGGTGGTTTTTTCAGTTTACTTGTCATCTCTGTTCTTAACCATATTGATTTTGGTTGCTCTTTTATTTTGCTAGAAGGCATCATGGACTGTAGCCTTATGGAAGAAAGAGATTTTAATTACCTCACATTTTTTCCCACTGTGAATCCTTCAAGTATTTTTGAGCCCAAGTTGTTCTCAATTTATTCTCCACCCTTTCAAAGTCTGCTTTCTCAGAAATCAATATTTGATGCTGTAGTCCTATTTAAACTGTGTTCAGTTCACAGAAATTCAAAGTAATGTCCTGTGAAGAAAGTGTTCTTAACATGAAATGAGTACTGGACAAGCCTTAAGGTAAACCTTTGGATTTTGACAGGAATAGATAAAGTTGCACAGAGCTACAATGCAGAGTCAAAGCTATGCACTAAAGTTATCTTCATTTTGTTTGTTGAAACATTGTTAACACATAATCCTTCATATTTCTTAATTCATTAATTTTCAGTCCAGATTTGGACTCATTTTTAATTAAAAACACAACCACCTGAATTCAGACTAATTACTTACCATATTGATAGCTTTTCCACCCCATCTATACAAAACAGTGTGTACCTTTCTAGAACAGAAAAATACTGGCTAATTGCTGTTACAAATAATTGTGGTTTTCTCATTTGGCCAGTGAAACAAAGCCTTGGGTGCTGAAAGAAACATAATTACTGAGCAGAAAAAGCTGAAAAGGGAACAAAACTATCCATTTTTCACTGACATTTAAAAAAATTTCTCAAGTGATGTACTTCATCTGCAATTTGAGTTTCACAAATAAATATTGTTCTCAAAAATGTAGCACTTTTTTTTTCTATAAAACAGTAACATCTTACATTTACATTGCAAAGTGTAATTTACCAATAGATATGGATGCTAGAGTAAGTTCTTGTTGTCTGTTAAGCCTGGACTTGGAGCTCAAGAAGTTAATTAAAAACTTGCTGCTGCTGTGCCTAGGGCCAGCAGCATCCTCAGCACTGAGATGTCTGTCCACCAAGTCGTCTTTGTTCTTTCATTTTGTGTCTCTGGGATCAGTGCTGTTGCTTGACTCAGTCCTAGAGATGATCACACTACAGAGAAAAAAGATATATATATATAAAAAAAAAAAAGATAAAAATGAGAAAAAAGATAAACTCTCCATCTTCTAGGTTCCTCTGTGCATCCTAAAAGGGCTCGACAACATATGGGTAGGGTTATTAAAATACATTTTCTTATCAGCTTTCTTATCAGCTTTCTACTTAGATAGTCTAAGACAAATAAACCAGACCAGTCTGTGCTGTTCATATGAAGTATTTGGTCTCATTTTAACATAAGATATAATCAACCAATTAAGCCTTTGCTTTAGAACATTTGAGCTGCATTTTCATAAAATTAACAGAAATTTGGATTATCTGAGTTTTGAATGACTACTGTCAAAGCACAACAAATGATTTTCAGAAAATGCCACCAAAAAAACCAGTCTAAAGCCAAAAGCCTCTGAAAAAATCTACCAATAAAAAAAAAAGATAATTTTAGCAAAACAATCTAATTTAAGACTACACCCACCCTGAACTTAATGGTTGTAACTAAATATATATCTTTTGTCTAGACAGGTGGAACAACTTCCTTATCAATAGTTGTTTATTGAGTTTCAGATAGTCAAATGCTGTAGAAAACATGAATAGCAAATGCTACCATTTTAACTTTGACTCTTACCAGAAAAGAATTATCAACCACTTTCTTGGAGACTAGTAGCAACTTATTTAAGCACAACTTTTCAACTGTTGTGAATGTGACAATAGGGTCCCTAGTTTGGTCACCCCTAAAGCATGTTGGTGTAGTCAGTGTGTTTTATTTCCTCACAGTTGTACAGTGTCCTTCTTCATTCCTCTTTTAGTCCCAGATGTATAAAAATCAGGTCTTTACATGTTAGCACCAAACAGTTTCTTTTCAAAAAGGTATCAGTTACTTTTTTGTTTCTGAAGATGAAAGTTTAAAACCCACTCCTTCATAAATGTCAATGTTTTGAATTAAAACCAAAATAGACATGAAACCCTGTCAGAGTTCCAGAAGGCTGAGGTACTAGACAGAGGAATCCCATAGGCACGACTGCTTTTGAAAACCTCTCACAAATCCTAGCAATAAGAAGTAGAGAGGAACAAACTCTATTTGATGCCTTCCAGTAATACAGAAATATATTGCTGATTTCATGTGGAAAAGAGAAGCCCATTACAAAAAAAACCCCAAACTTTTCACTCTCTTTTCAATTTCAGCAGACAGTTTTATATTGTAACATTGACAATTGATTTTCATTTTGCTAAAATAATTTATAAACATCCTCTTCATATTCCTCCATTTGTATGAGGCCGTTCTCTCTTTCTTGCTTCCTCCACATATGGCATATGATTGAGTGAGAAGTTCACTAGAACCATACTTCGGACCTCAAGAACATTTTTTGGAAAAGGTGATCTTACACATGTGTGTGTGTGTGTGTGTGTGTGTGTTCACTGTTCTGAAACAGAAGCCCAGAAATTTCCTTGCACTAGAAAACATGCTCCTTTTCAAGTGACATATTTTCTTATCAGTGAGTTGTCTCTCCTTTGATTGGAAAAAACCACCTGTAATTGCAGAGGAGGTTCAAGGAATATAAATTTTAGTACTGTTTCCTTGGCAAAACTTTCCATCAAATATACCACTTTGGTCTTGTTTGTAAAGGAAGAAAGTGAGAGAGTTGTATTACCTGAAAAATTCACAGAAATCGTATTCCCTATTGAAGTGCTTGAGCTCAAACGAATGATCAGTGAATAGAATATCCAAGAAGAACTGCAGATATAAAGAATCAGTCAAATGCTGCATTGCAAATAAATAAATGCAAATATCTGTACTATGTAAATGATCCACCAACTTTTGTTGTGTTATCATTAGAGCAGCTCTAATAAGAGGAATAGAAATTATCATAGAATGGTTTGGGTTGGAGGGACCTTTCAAGGTCATCTAGCCCAACCCCTCTGCAGTGAGCAGGGACATCCTCAACTAGATCAGGTTGCCCAGAGCACCGTCCAACCTGACCTGGAATGTTTCCAGATGAACATTTACTTTCCACAACTTTTCTTTTTAAGTAATGCAAAAAAAGGAACATTCCAAATTAGGTTGAGCATCTCTTACAGAAATTCTTCTCTAAAACCAAAAGCACACCACAGGGCATCCAAAAGCATGAAATTACATGAGAGCGGTTGGTATAGCTGCATGTGTAAGTGTTCTTTGACCATGGTGACTCTTCTAGGAAGGAACTTGCATGTGATTTAAAAGACAAAAAATTCAAACAAGCTGTTCTAAACTTAAATTCTGTTTAATCATCCTAGTGAGGTTATAGGGGCTGCTTGGAATAATAGGAGGAAGTTAATCACAAATTTCAGTCCCACTATGATTTGGTATGAGAATCCATTTCTTGCTTGTCTTCTGGCACTTGTGGGGATGTTCAAAGAATTTTCTTACAGATAGTGCTGTGAGGATGAGTCACTTAATGCGTGCAAAGAGCATTCAGCATATTATAATTCAAAACACTCTCAGAATTCAACAAGTTGGGAATTAATCTAAAATACTTTTGGCAGGATTCAGGAACTTGGCATTCCACTGAGCAGATTTTTCTATTGGTTAGTTTTACAAAACCCTCCTAAATTCTACGCTATTGAGCATTGTCCTTGTCTATTAAAAAGATAATAGTTATCCTTGGAATTGCTGGTAGCTTTGCTGTTTACATCCATAAAAGTAAAAGCAAGACCACATTGTCTATATATGCAATTTAATACAAATCAGGAAGTAGATTTTGACATATTACACATTCATCAATTACAGCTGGTTTTATGTCTATTACTATATTTATATCTACAACGACACAGTATCTCTGAATACTAATTCAAGGCATCTTAGCTTGGGCAGAGATGATATAATATGCTTGCTAGCTTAGATGTTTTAGGGAACACCATTATGCAATCCTGCATAAATGCACTTTTTGATGTGTATTTTTCAGTGTTCTACAGCAGTGCTTCTGTGACAGCTTGCCTAGAAAAATATTACTTATTTGATTATATGTTACTACGCTGTCTCTTTTTTTGCCATTTTTTTGTTGTTGTTTTAGGATCGTACTGAGACTGGGAAAAGTTCATTTCCTTAGTTGTCTGTTCATTTAAATTATCACATATTTTTACCACACTCAAAACAATAAAAGGCATCTGAATTTGTGAAAATTCCCTGCAGTTTGTGAAAAAGTGTTTGGTTTATTCTTTTGATATACATAAAATTCCTTTCAAAGCTGACTTCAGTTTCTTTAACCCTTTGCTTTTAAAAGCCACTGTATTAAGAAGTGCCTTGGGAGTTCACATGCATGTTTGCTACACTGTTAATTCTAGCTTTTCACCTCTTTCTGTGCATTCACCTAACGTGAGCAAGGTTGTATCAAACTCGTATAAGAAACCACTGAACACTGATTTGACATTATCACCATAAATCAGAAACAACACAGTAAGAATAACACAGTATTTGTCCAACAGGACTCATTAAAGAAAATTCTTTCAGTAACTGGAAATTTGGACATGTTTAAAGTTTTCTACAATCTTGGCATTTTGAAATTTTAGCTTTTCCCCTAAGCACATAGAGCATGCAGTACTGCCAGGTGAATAAAACTGTTCAAAGCCACAGACTACTACAGTGAAAAAGAAATTAGCTGCTCCTTAGAAAAGTAGCTTTGCTACACTACAAAATTCAAATAAATTCATGTATAGTTTCAGAACAAAGTATGAATATCCACAAAAGATATTCAGTTCTCTTGAATATCTATGTAATCAAGCTGAAGTACCTCCTGACCCTGATTTCTACTCCCCTTTAATGTCTTGTTACCTTCTTCACCGGAAATGGCTATTTGTCATCTCATGTTGTAGCCTCTGTCCAAACTTAAATTATGTTAGACCTAATCTTGGGACCTTGATCCTGCTTTAGTAAAAAAAAAAAAATTGTTGAGCTATGGCTACCTTGACTAGCTTTTGAGTGAGAGAACCCAGAGAGTACTACATCAGGCAAGATAAGGAAGAAGAAAAGAACATAGAGTACAGGAGTGAGCATGATGAACTAATAAAAAGTAACTCAAGTATTCAGAATTGTAAGACTCACATGGAAAGATATAAAAACTAATGAGAAAGTGGGGGATTAGAGGATGGCAACTCAGGAACAACAAGGAGCAGCATGTTCCCAGGAACAAAGGCTGACACATCTTCATCTGCTTGGTGACAGCTTGGACAGCAGATACTGGGGAAGGTAAGCATACAAATGCCCAGCCTTGAGGCATGATGCTCCCAACACGCTGCTATGAATATCAGTCATGAATAAGAAAACTGTTTGATACTAATAGGCTGTGGGTATAATTCTGTTTTTAAGTCTCCATGCAGCACAGTAAACAGATGCCCAACCAAAAATAGCTCAGAGACCTGAGGATTTACAATATTATTTATAAATCATAATAATTTGCCCTTTGACTACACACAAAATCCAAACCCAGGAGTTATGTACAACAATTTAAATAGAAATGCATGCCAAGGAACCCTGAAAGAAAACCTAAAGCCAGAATAGTCACTCCTGACAATACTTTAAGAACCAATTTGAGCACAATCAAATCAAGCAAAATGTTTCCAGTGAATCCATAGACCCTAATGTTTTTCAGGACCTGTTCGCATATTGTGCAGGTGATGCATTGAGCTGATATGAGTTTGGGACACAATAGCTATGAATGGTCATAATAACCTTCCAGCTAGCAGAAGCCTTAAGTCCTAGTGGCTTAAATGTAATTACACATATTATAAAGTTTTCCTATTCAGATATTAATGAAGTGGAACTGTAGCTCCTCAGAGGAAAGACATTAAAGAAAAAAAATCATGCTGGCAAATATTTAAAACAGTGTACAGAAACCTCTCAATGGACATAAGAAACACTAGGACAGCTCTCAATACCTAGCTGGTTGGGGTTTATTGTATGCTTTTGAACTGCATCTTCTTTATAATTTCATCTGTAATGAAATTGAAGCTGGTACTATCCAACAGCAAGATTTTGTTGTCGTTTCTGTTTAAAAGTTTTACAGTGCTTGTGCAGTTCACTGCTGATGGGATTTAGAAATGAGCAGGACTGAATACCATGAACACAAAAGACAGGATAGAGTACAAAGTTATCTTGGGTGAAAATAGTTTGTCAAGTCAGCCTTCTTTCACACAGTTACATTTGCAAATCCCAGACACAGATACTACTCCCATCTGCCATTCCATTCCAAATTAAATGGGAGCTTTGAAGGGAAACCTTGATGACATCTTAAGTCAATACCCCTCTTCTTGACTCTCAACAGTTTTACCTTAGCTGTGGAGTGCCATGGGGGTTTAGTGGAATGACATCTCAGAAGCAAAGTGAAGACAAGACAAGTTCTCCTAGAGACTTCAGAACTGTGAGGGAAAAACTAAAAATGAAAGAAGATGAAAGTTACAGTGATTGAGGCTTGATGGGGACAATTTATGTGGAGTGGGAGAAGTTAGGCGAGAGCATTCCACTATCACAGAAATTCAAAGGGCAGACTTTTTGCAGTGTAATGGGAAGGGACTTAGTAAAGATAAGAAGTAATGAAATTGTGAATAATGGACAGGCATAATTCACTTGAGAACTGCTTCTTGCATGTGCTGCTACAAAACCAGCAACTGCAGCAACAGAAAATGTGTAGTGGAAGAAGCTCAGAGTTGAATCTTAATGCTGTGAACATATGAAGCACCAGAACAGGGAGAAAGAATGTTCAAAAAGGTTATTAGTGACTGCACTTAACAGAACATTGATGGTACTTATGCCCTTTTATTAACAGGCAAACACACCTCACAGAAATGGTTCCTCTGCTTTTCCTCTGCAGCTCCTATTATCACTAATACATTTGGGAGGTCAAGTACCGAGGTCAGAGTATGTAACACAAAGTTTGAAATGGGACATGAAAAATGAGAGAGAATAAAATAAAGACCGTTAGAAGTTACCTAAGAAAGAATCATTGGAGTGGATAAAAATTTACTAAATAAACTGTTACATATTGACAATCTGTCAGACTTCACGGAGAATACATTTTAAATGCAAAGTTATTTATGCAGGATAGGAGCAAACATAGAGCACCTATAACAACCCATATGAGAATATAAATTAGTACATCCCTTCCCTATTTGCTTGCTGGTGAAAGTAATCAACAATGAAAACTAGAATGCAAGTGATTGATTTGCACTGGATCCTTCAGGTTAATCTTTTTATTTTAAAACTGCACAAAGAAACCTTTCATCTTGATTTCTGTTCAGAATAACGAGAGACAGTTCTTTGTCATTGTATAGGCATCTATACACCTAAAAGGCAAAGGTATTAAAACCAGTTGTGCTTCTTAATATTACCTGGACTACCTAGGAGACTCAAGACATTGATTCTGTGCTCCCTGCCCTCAGGGGTTAAAAATAGATACAGTGATCATTTAAAACCAGCTTCAGAACATGATGTATAATGTCTTTCTATGCCTAAACTAAGAAAAATACAAAATGATAACCAGAAAAAAACATAACCACTTAAAAAAAAATTCAGTGATGTATATTGAAACTCATATCTGTTCTAAGGTGCTGCTGAGCTTTCATTGTAAATATACGGCTTCATACTCTTACGAACCTAACCATTAGTCTCTGGTGGAGTTAATCTGCATGATCGTTCTTTTAATTTGAAAGCAACTGTGACTAGATTAGGACTGATTATTCTTTTCTTTACCTCCCCTGTTTAGTGCACTGCTTCTAATTTACAGAAACAAGTAAGCAAGAAATTGATTAATTATGAAATAGAAAGTGAACTGGGGAGAGGAAGACAAGAAATAGGTAATGTTTTCATCAGTCCTGATAGAGCTAGATTGCTCCTAGCTGGTTTACTGAAGATACGGGTTATGTTCTTACAGTCATTTTATTCAATACAGTAACTAGCTAATCAGAAGCAAATTATACCACACCATAATTTTCCACTAAAGGGGCATTCTTTATATGGTCACCTGCAGCAATTTCAGGAGGAAAAGAAGTATTCGTGCTGAACTCATTAACAGCTGAGTAAAACCTTTCATTTAAGGTCTGGTTTGACTTAAATAAATACAGATCTCTCTGTATTTGCTTTCTATGCCTAGCTGGCACTATTAAACCACCTTCTCTTGAACTCAAGCATTAAATGGTATACCAACTCTGTCCAAGGCTGAACTGGCTAGGGAGAAATGATTCTGTCGCCAGGGATTTTGCTATATAAAATAATTTTCAGTTTGAGGAAGAAGAAACAGTGGTCTGGTCCACCTGCCCTCTGGAAGCTTCTGAAAAGCTTTAATTCACCAATTTAAGGAAGACTTTGATAAGTTGAGTTGAAGGATGTCGTTGACCTGAAGGTTTTTCTACCTCTCTCTAGGCAGGCTGTTGGAGTGTCAGACAAGCATGCTGACTTGTACTGTAGACCAGGATCTGTTGCTCCTCTCCCTACTTTCTTTTCAGCCTTCCTTAGATTTTGCATTTCCTACAGAGTGTTGCAATTTTTTAAGTCTTTTAGATTATGATTTCTGATGGAATGACATTTTTTCTCCCGCTTCTGTTTTAGCTGCTGGTGGTCTATATGTGGCTCATTAATCACAGTGTCTGCTTTGGATTTCCAGCTCTCAAAAGAGTACATTTCTGAAGTGCTCCAGTTTGCTTTAAAGTGGACCAAGTGACCCAGCATGATTTTTCACTGTGATCCATGAGTATCTAAAGAGCCCCAGATCCATTTGTGCTAGGTTATGCCAGGCATTTAATGTGATTGCAAAAGGAAGGGAGGGAATCTACCTGGGGAACAAAATGTAAAGTGTCTGTAGAACCATCTGTGGGTTCACTGGGGAATGAGCTAAGACACTTTATGTAAGCATTTTCAGCTTGATTCCTCTCCTCATGATGTAAATATGGGCTCTAGGTGTGGGATAATGGCCTAACTTGCTGTGAGACAGGAATAGAGGCTCATTCAGTGAGCTTCAGGAGAAAGTTTATGATGTTTGCAACTATGAGATTCTTGTGCTGTCTTTGTGAGTGGAGATTTCCAGAAGGTTCTGTTTTGTCTAAACCAACAAACTAAAATAGCTCTTACATAAATCTTGAAGGCCACGGTATCCAAGCGAAGACCTTTGCCTAATTAACAGCAAAATTAACATTAAAATTTACACTCCTATAGTAATGAGCCTAATGGAGTACATGCTAAACATACATTACTATGCACTCAAATTTCCACCCAAATCATCCTAAATGTGACTTAAAAGGCAGGGACAGACAGGATTAGGATATAAAGTCACGAGGACAATACCTCTTGGAGCTGGGATGGGAGAAGACTGAAAGTCTGGCAGAGATGATTGACAGGCTGTACTCCTTCCACCCAAGAGAGGGATGCCTTCTTGGTAAGAATTGCACCTCAATGTACAGTATACCTTTCTCTAGCATTACTATTATCTAACGGCTCTATTATTCAGGCCTGAGCCTCCGACTGTGTCAGACATTACCCAGGAATTACTAACTTGAGTTCCTTGATCTTTTTCTGCAGTCAGTGCATTTATCAATGACAATTCTGAGCCTATTGTACCTGCCACTTCAATAATTAAACCTATCCATTTTTACTTTCAAATGATCTCAGCGCAAGCCGTTAGCCAGGTTCTAAGGCAGAACTCTTGAACTTTATGACTTTGCAAAACTGCTCAGTGCAAGCCCTTGGGCTCTGGAAGGCAAGGATCACCTCTTACCCTTAACGCAACACTAGGCAACTGTATTTAATCAAGAGGACTGAAGCTTAGGGAACCATCTTGCATTTTAAAATATTGGTGTGTTCATAAGTAACATAATCTTTTGCAAAGGCAAATAATAGCTCTGTGAGTGAGGAGAAAGCAATTCATTAATGGAAGGAGCCAGCTTTTAATGAGTCATTGCCCAGACTTGCCCGCAGGACAAGGGAGTTGATGGGAAGCCCTTCACAACTTCTAATCCTGTCTCACTCACTAAATCTAACAGCATTTTCAGCCTTTTCTGTTCTTCCTGGGAAGCTGTGCTTAGAAAATAATTTTTCCCTTCCTTTTCTTCTTCCTCCTTATTTCTTCTCTACCTATTTGGACATTTTATATTAGTTTTTCTGTTGACTAGAAGGCATCCTTTAGGACAAGTAACTGCATTTGAGTATTTCCTACCAATTTAGGTTTCTTAGTCCAAAACTACAAAATTCTGCAGCCTCAAGAAGACAACTGCTTCCTTTCATCTCAGATGAGATGCCCCAATAATGTAACTGTTAAGGGATCAGATAGCTTCCTGCCAGATTACCGTTTATGCAACTACAATTTCTTCTTAATCAGTCACCCATCTATAAATATTTACCCATAGGTTTAATGCCACACATTTGGGATTCATATTACTTACTGCTACCTGTACCTTAGGAGACTGAAATGGCTCCCTTCAAATTGGACTGAGATGCAAGAGTTTCAGATGAAATGATTCACATGAAAATATTTTTAATTTGAATTCATGAAAAAAAACCAAACAACCAGACTACAAGGCAAAGCAACCAAAACACACCTTTCCAACAAGATTGTGAGAGACGAGATGTTGGGTTTTCTAGTTCAGTGATTGCACAGTCAGCAGCTCTCCAGTGCAGTGACTTCAATGTCAGCCTTGGTGGGTTGCTGGTACTGCTGAAAATAGTCTAAAGAAATCTCTTAGGTACATGTTCTGCCCAAATATACGAACAGGCTTTAACTGTGGTATATGGGATACTTGTCAGTAGGAGCAATGTATAGGATATAAACCAAGGAGCAGATGGTGACAGGTGGATTACCTTAGATGTGTTTGCCTCTTGCATCATAGTAAATTTCTAACTTGTAGCCCAAACTTTCATTGCAGAATCAGGATGGCAATCTACCATCAGATTTTAGGCAGGTAGTTATGACTTTCCTTCTTGACAAAGAGGAGGAAATCTGCCCCATACCTTAAGAATGGGTGCATACAGCACTAAAATTCTTCTTATACCTTTGTACTATATTTCAAAGTGTTACTACTACCCTGACAAATGATTAAGAAACAAATTTTCTTTGAAAGCTTATTTCCATTTGTTGTAAAGGTATAATAATGCAGTACATAACAAATATCAAAAGCATCCGTTTTCCTTCTTTCTCCTGCCCCACATCATTTTGACCTAAAAAAAATTAGATATTTATTGACTGGTCTAAATCACTGATGGTAAAATGCAGTTGATTATCTCACAGTTCATTCATTTCTGTAACTGTGACTTACCTTGCTATCAGATTTTTCTCAAACTTTCAGTCAAAATAGGGGGAGGAAGAGGTGTGAGGTGTAAGACACTTCTGTGTAAAGCACGAAGGATATATAAATCCCCTCTAGACTCTGTGCTCTAGTGGGAGAGCCTCTGTTGGAAGATCTGTGTAAGCTAAGGGGAAGAAATTGAAAAAGAGCGGGATGTGTAGAAGGCATATTTAGCAGCCATGCTTCTGTGGCTCTCTGTTAGTGTGTTAGTCATTAGAAGCACTGTCTAATCTGGGGAGTAACCACAGTACTCAATGAAATTGATGATTGTGAAGTTACCATTTTTAGCATTTTGAACCAAGTCCTTCTACAGGACTACAGAATCCATTACATCAGACAGCGAGAGAAACACCAGGGTTCCTGACGTGTACCAGATTTGTTGTTTTCTCTCTATAAAATCAATTTTGCACATTTTAATAGGTGTTCTCAGCTTTTTATTTAAATTGACTGTATTTATTTTTATTTTTTTGTAACATGTAATTTCATTAGCTTTGGGCACAGATCTTTAATCCATATCACCCCAGACCCTTCAGAGGTGTCAAAGAGTAATTAGTTTCTTACCAATACAGAGCTAGTCTGGATTACAATCGCTGACCTGAAGTTAAACGGCCCAGTAACTCATTTACAACTTCTTGAATTCCTTCTTTTGCCACCCTTCAGTTGTTCTTTCTCCATGGACGTTTTCTTATTTTCCAGAGTAGTGAATATCTATTAACAATGCTACTTATCTCCCAAGTTCAAATAGACTAAAGTTTTATGCCTCTCTTCAGCGTATTTCTCTGACTGAATGACTTAAAAGATGCCCTGTGCATGAAACTGGTATTTTAAAAGGTTAAATAATGGCTTTATATCTCTCAGGTACAGAAGCCACTCCTCCCCAAATGAATAATACTGTTTATCTGACATTCTGCCCACATACAATGACATGGAGGCCGCCTGGGCCTGTCCATGGCTGTAGTACTTACTTGTAACTCTGGAAAAGTTTGGCATTTAAGAGTCTAACATTATCATGTGAAATAGGTTTGTGTAATTGTTATCATGCTCACGTGACTCTCACTACAACAGTTACCTCTTCCAGCAGCAGTTTGCTATCATAGCATGTAGCTTAGAAGTGGTTGCAAAACCTCTTTAAGCAACAGGGTAGTAGTGGGGCAATGAGCCCCGCCAGGTGCATCATGTTTACAAGTGTTTCAGGTAGCCCAACTGTGTTTCACATTTTTGTGATCGCAGAGTAGATCCACCCTTTGTCCATCAGTTTTAAATGTTGTGTGAAGAACTATGGAATTTAAAGTAAAAGTGCATGGTAGGTATGAAAATCAGGTTTGTTCTTTAGTTAGACTTGCAGTGTAGCTGCATATCACAGCTGTGGCTGTATGCAGACCCAGTATTCTTCAGCCCTTATTTCCCTAGGTGGTTCAGTGACTCCCCAACCACTCCTCTGTATAGATGATATATTGGGCTGACTTGAGGCAATGGACTGACTCCAAACTAGGTCATAGACTGAACCTTCACAACTGAGTATTTGACCAACTATTACAGGAGCTCTCAGCTGGAAATTTCAGACAGTACTAGCAACTCTCCTTAGCAGCCCCTCCTGCACCTTGTTCAGTTTGTATGTTTAAATGAGTTGATCAACTACCCAAGTGGAGCATCCCAAAGACTCCTCTACATGGTTTCTGTTGAAATGTTGATCAAATTGTACATAGGTAAGATATTTGTAAAGCGTCGATGGAAACTATTCCTGCAGAGATGATCACATAGGACAGTCTTTTCTAAATAGGTATGATATATGAGGTGGTTTGCATTTAGTAGTTAAAATACAGCAACAGCAATGAATTATGTATGTGCTGGGCTGGTCATACAAGGCTAATGCCAGCTGGATTATCAAAACTGAGTAGAACAGTACTTCAGGTACTCCTTCCTGATCTAGTTGAGAATGATGCTACAAGGACCCTTGCTAGGGAAGTTTTCATCAGTACAGGACAGTAACTGATCCTCCTATTTGGGAGATTTGATCCCTCCATGAGAGTGTTATTCTACACCAAGATCCCAATAAATTAGTTTTCCCTTTTAACTAACACCTCACCCGTCGGTGTCTGTGAAATAATACCTTTATTTTCTGCAGCTAAAGCAAACATAAACTTCTGTTAATATCAATAAAGGACCTATTGTATTTAGAGAGTCATGCTGGA
This sequence comes from Ceryle rudis, assembly GCA_033439905.1. Taxonomy (NCBI): domain Eukaryota; kingdom Metazoa; phylum Chordata; class Aves; order Coraciiformes; family Cerylidae; genus Ceryle; species Ceryle rudis. The sequence continues at coordinate 55,393 of JAAGNO010030929.1, forward strand.
AGGAAAATTGCCAAGGACCAACAATAAGTACAGTAGAATAAGTATTATATATATCTTCATAAGTCTTTCATTTCCTCATACAGTTCTAGGTCCCTATATTTCCTTTAACAATGTATTTTCATGGTCTATTGCGGGAGATGCTACAAAAAGTAGGTAGAATATGGACAAAGACAACTTATTTCAGAACCAAATTCCAATCTTTGAACCCCTGTGGGTGACGAAAGCATGCTGAGATGGAATTTGAGAGAACTCAACTTTAAGGAAAGCATTCACAAAACAACCCACTGCCTCCATCATAATGAAAATTAAAGAAAAAACAAAAGCAATATTGGACATCTCAAAAATTCAAACAGGTTTAAAAGAGTTGCTTGAAAGAATTCAAAGAACTTTGGAAAAAAATGCTATTTTTGCTATAGCAAGAGATGCTATGCATGGACAGAAATCTAGCTAAGAGACTAAGAAAATGAGGGCAGCTGACTTACATAGAGTGAAGTGCAGTAGTCTGCTGTGATAGCTTTTGATATTTTTATTAATGACCTGCAGAGCTAATTAATAAGATGCTAGAGAAATAGCACTTTTCTAAGCTTGGAGAAGCTGCGATTCTACCTGTGACAGTCAAATGCTAGTGGACATAGATTAGGTCAGTCAGAAGCACTTAAAAATGGTGTAAAACATTACTGACAGTTAACAGTATTCCTGGAAAGCATATTTGTATGTCAAGCTACCAGGCAATAAAAGAATGCTAAAAACCAATCAGGCTTGCATTTGTGACATGATGCAGTGGTGTTATAGACCAAGAGGTATAAAAATAAAGCCCGGTTCCTTTAAAGCAAGGAGGTGTCTTTGCAGGGGGCTCTGCCAAGACTCTGTAAGCTTCTGGATCTTGGCTGCTTGTACCCGGAGAGTTACTTGTGGACTAGAAGGAATACAGAAAGAACAACATAAGCTGACAAAAGCAGTTTATTTATGACAACAGAGATAAAAAATGTGAGGGCAGGTCATGGCTGGCCCTCTGAAGCTGTGTAGAGAGTGATGATATCACATGTTGGTATATTTGTATTTAATCTGCCGAGAGCTTTAACTTCCCTAACTACAGGAGAAAAACGTGATGCCCTTTCTGTGAGATAGCTATCTGCTTAGGAGAATGATGCTGACCTATATGAACAGAGAATGTTTGAGAGAAGTTCTTCAACATACCTTCCAAGGCCTCTTTTTTCACTCAGGCTTCCTTTATTTCCAGTGCAGGTTTGGGCCACAGCAGCATCTTGCAGCTAAAAATTTATTCAGATCCTGACGAAGCTATTCTAAATGTCTGCAAATACTTGAAAGCTGCAGACAGAAAGGGAAGAGATACCAATAGGGAATTGTATCAAAACAAGGTTTTCCCAAAATAGACAGGCAATCTCAAAAAGCACGTTGACTAACAACATTTAGCACTGTTCTGAGTGGAATTGCTGATACCAAAAACCTCTGTACACACCATGACTCTTCTATGCTAGCAAAAGATGGTGAGAAACAGACGATTTGGAAAGCTTGTTAGTACCTTTGAAGAGCCTTCAGCTATTGCATGAGAAGTCAAGTAGTTGCAGTCAGAAGGGGGAAGTTCAGAGTTAAATTATAGCCTATTGTTCTGAAGAATCATTTTCAGACATCTTGAAGGAAGCGTGCTGAGCGACTGTCTGGAAAAATATCTTTTCAAAAGTCTTACAGTTAGATATTCATGAAACAAGACTTTTTTTTTTTTTTTTTTCCAAGCAGATGGCACCGCTGTAATTGAGACGTGATACAAGAGCACCCGCAAGAGTTTTAGTCCTTCTGACAAACACTGTAAATTCAGACACCAAGATTTCAGTTGCTTTATATAAAGATTCTTCAAAATTAAAAATAACTGCCCAGTAAGAGTCTTTCCTGTAATGCTTGCTCTCTTTGAAAAACTACTTTGATTCCATTGAGAAAAAGAATGTCATGGAGAGGAAATGTCTGGCAAAGACAAGAGGAAGCACCACTTGTTGCAATGCAATCCCCACGTACTGGAAACAAGATGACCAGTATTAGCCACACAACAAAGATACAAAAGCAATCGGTAGCCTTAAAAATTTCTGATTTTTGTAACCCTGGTAGTCCATCTCAGACCCGAAGTGAACTAATACCGTCAAGCCAACTCCTAATTTATGAATCTACATTAGTCTTGAAAAAGGAAACAAAGTCCCTTCTCGCTGAGGAGATCAGCTCCAGTGCAGGCCAGTCCGCACTGGGGAAGGGAACAGCGGCGGAAAGGGCTGGCGAGGGGCTCTTTGGGGGGGCTTTTCGAGGCCGGGAAAGCGGCTGGGTCGTGCCAGGACCGGCAGCCTGTGGGCGGCTGCTGAGGAGGCCCAGCCGGAGCAGTCCCAACGGCGGCAGATCCGAACGAGGCGGAACCGCCACAACGGGCACTGTCCGAGACACCCCCGTCATAAAAGCATCTCCTCGGGAGTGCTCAGTGGACAAGCGGCAGCGTCCGGGAAGCGCAGACCCCGCGCACGGAGCCGGAACAGGGACCGGGCCGTGGCCTCTGGGGCGGCGGTTCGGGAAGGAGGAGGCGACCTGAGCGCTGGGAGCTCTGCCAGTGCCAGAGGTGAGTTCAGCTGGGGACACTGGGTGCCCTTCCTGGCTTGGGAGGCGAGCTCGCGGTCGTTGCCCTCCCAGAAGAGGACATGGCCATGGTCACCGCCCGTCCGAAAGCCGTTGTGGGAACCCAGTGGGAGCTCCCACCCCGACCTGCGCCCTTCCGGGGCTCGCCTGCAGGGAGGCCGTGGCCGGGCCCCCGGGAT
>JAAGNO010030931.1:5231-21103 GCA_033439905.1 Ceryle rudis
CCTGTAGAAACCCTTCTTGTTATTTTTTGCGTCCATTGCCAAGTTCAACTCCAGCTGTGCCTTGGCCTTCCTGACCTCGTGCCTACACAATCATGCAACATCTCTGTACTCTTCCCAGGATACCTGTCCCTGTTTATACTGCCTGTGTAGCTTGTTCCTACTTTTTAGCTTGACTAGCAGGTCGTGACTCAGCCATGCTGGTCTCTTCCCTTTCTTGCTTGATTTCTTACACTTAAGGATCAAGAGCTCTTGTATTCTGTGAAAAGTGTTTTTAAAGATCTGCCAGCTTTGTTCTGCTCCCTTGTCCCCGAGGACCATTTCCCAGGGTGTTCTGTTAAGTAACTCCCTGAAGTTTGCCTTTGTGAAAGTCAGGGTCCTGACTATACTCCTTGACTGATTTGTGACCCTTAGTAATGCAAACTCCACCAGTGCATGGTCCAGGCTGCCTCCAGTCTTGAGGTCCTTGACAAGCTCACATGCATTGATGACCAGCAGATCCAGTATTGCATTCCCTCGGGTAGGGCTGTCTATTTCTTGTCCCAGGCAGTTATCATCAAGACACTCCAGGAGCCTCCTTGACTGCCTATTGCTTGATGTGTTACTTTTCCAGCAAATGTTGGGCTGACTGAAGTCCCCCAGCAGGACGAGAGCCTGTGAGTGCAATACCTCCTGTGGCTGGAGTAGGAATGCTTCATCAATAGCCTCCCCTTGTTCAGGAGGCCTATAGTAGACTCCAACCACAAGGTTCCCCTTGTTACCTTGGTCCTTAATCCCTACCCATAGGCTTTCAACTTGCTTGTGGCTATTCTTTAGGGAAATTTCCTCACATTCAATCCATGGCTTAACATAGAGGGCAACACCTCCACCCCTCCTTCCCCTCCTGTCCCTTCTGAATAGCTTGTAGCCATTGATAGCCACACTCCAGTCATAGGATTCATCCCACCAGGTTTCAGTGATGGCCACTATGTCATAGCCTTCCAGAAGCACAGTAGCTTCCAACTCTTCCTGTTTGTTGCCCATGCTACGTGCATTCATGTAGAGGCTCTTCAGCTGGGCAGTTGGCTGTGTCCCCTTTCCAGAGAAATACCCATTAATTCCCTTGAGGTCTTTCCCTGATGTTTCCCTGTTGGCTGTTACTATCCCAGGAGCCACTGGCTAATCTCCGTGAGATTTTGGCTGTGCTGCTTTATCGCCAGCATGCTTCAGGGTAATGAGCTGAAGTTACTTACTGTCCCCTCATCCCTCCAACCCTGGTGTGTCATCCCTGTTCTTGTGACACGAAGGCCTGATGGTATCATTATGCCCCTCCTCCTTCACATCTACTTGATCATTCCCAGGTTCTACTGTGAGCCCAAGTTCATTGATAGCTTTTGTATCTTCCCCATCACATGGCTCATTGTCTCCTACTTCCCCTGAAATAGCAGTGGAGCTGGCACATTGCCCCACAAATGTCCCAGGCTTATTTCCAGCGAGCCTAGTTTTTCCCCTTTCCCCCTCTGAATCTAGTTTAAATCTCAGTCAATGAACCCAGCCAATTCTTGTGATAAAATTCTTCCTCTTCTTTGAGAGAGACGCACCCCATCTGCCGCCAGCAGGCCGGGCCTCATGTAAATTGACCTGTGGTCAAAAATAGATTAGAGAGGCACAGACATAGCTCCAGCAGGCATTGTAGACTGAAAGAAACTCAGACAGATGCTTAGAGGAAGAGATAGCAACAAGGACTTAAGAAACTCTTCATCTAAGGTTTTATATATGCTGACTTTGTATATGTCCATTCAAATCCATTAATAACTGAATTAAGGGATAAAAAAACCTGTTACAACCCTTTAAAAGACATAGTTTAAATTACTAATATACTATTGGTTAAGTAGACCTTAATTACAGATACAATTTTATTATCTCAATATTCAAATTTAATATTTTATAAATCCTCCAAAACAGATCATTTCATCCATGAACACAAACACATACAATGAAAATCACTAATTATGCAAGATTTTGTGAAAAGGTGCTGTAAATACTGACATACTCTCAAAAACTGTTTAAATCGACACATCTTTTTTACTGCTGGGAAGCAATAAAATTGTTGCATACTTTCTGGTATCTCATCTCTTAATCAATATGAATTCCCAGTAACAAGCAATGAATTCCAACCTAATTGAAACAATTAACCTAAAACTGTTGTCAAGAAAATACACTATTATAAATCATTACATATTAAGTATTAATTTCTTAATCTAATTTGAAGTATGACTGCACAGCCTCTCCATGATATTCACTGTTGATAATACAAACATTGGCTGTGAGCCTGCAAAGCGATCAGTGTGAGTTTATATTGGCACATAAGACCTGCACATTTATATTACACTGGAAAATCTAGTGTAGAGAGAAAATGTAAATGAAGAAACACTGCTGAGCTTGTTTATGGTTGGCTCTTCCAATCTGGGAATCTTTTCTGCAGAACTCAACATCGCCTGTGTAAACTTTGGGAATGAAGACACAGACGCATGTAGAAAAATAACCTTGGAATAACTCATTGCTAGACAACTAAGAATTCTTAATTTAGTAACTTAGTTGTTGTATTCTTGATAATAATTCTTAACTATTTAATTCTTAAATTAAATTTTGAAGCTGGAATTCTTAAACTGGAAGACTCCAATAGTTTATCATATTAATTCTCATTTGGATTGTGTGTTTACATGAAATTATTCCTATTGGGTGAAAGATATTTACATAACAGAGGACAGCACTCTCTGGAAAACACATAATATCTCAAAAGCTAATATAAAATAATAAAGATAATAAAAATGCAAAATATTCTAAATAGTGTTTTGGAGAGAGGAGAACTGAGAAATCAATTTCAGCAAGATACTTCTCATTTAGACATGTAACTTAAAATCTAAATTCTTTCATAGTAAAATGGAAGATCTTACACTTACCTCATATGCCTAGCTCATCTCACCCAGAGATAAACATCAAAAGCAGCTCACTAAAATTGACTGTTAGGTGAAACCTAGTACTGTTAGGTCACAACTGGCTTTCCGGTGTCCATGACTAAAGCTTGATCAACCAAGGAAACTGCAAGTAGTCTTTCTTTTATCTATTTTACACTATAAAAAAAACCAAACAAACCCAAAAAACCCAAAAAAAAGCCAGTTATCTAGTCTTCGCTAATTTTCTTTGTTCTTTCTACAGATAATAAAGAAAGACAAGCATGTCCAGAAGGTAATATTCTTGCAATTACTTTCTGGAGCTTGAACAATGCATTTATGTTTTATATGTATTAAGTTAGAGAAACCCACATTCTCTGTTTACTCAAGTCTGTGCAGAAAAACCACAGCAAATTAGGAAATCAAGCAAAGTGTCAAATCCCAGATGACTATTTCAGCCAAAAAAAAAAAATTTTTTCTGAGGTGTCTCTTTTGATTTGTTGCCTGACAAAACAGTAGTGAAACACATATGAAGGACCTACTTTGTATTAGGAAGATCTTAAAATAACACTTGATACATGTCTATGTGCACACACACCAACATCACTTTTGGAACATGTAGCTGTAGAGAACAATGAGAAGAGATCATTTTAAACAAATGAGAAAAGTCAGTCCCACATAGCATGACACATCATATGCCACCAAAATATATTTCTGGACCACAATTTAATAATCACCAATTAAAAAATTACCAGAAAAAAATGATGTGAGAATATATAGAATGTGATATTTCAAAGCAGAGTGTTTTCTTGCTTTCAAGGCACTTTCCAAATTTCTACAAACTGCTGAATACTTGTGTCATATCAGTTAAAAGATCCTTGGTATAATTATACCTAACAACATTAGAGGAATGCTGACTCAGTCAATGATTCTATATTACCATTATTACTATTAGACTGTTTTGCCACTGAATCAATAGTAGCCTAACCTGTCTCTAAAATCACAGCATTTGCAAGAATTTACTTTTGTTCACAGATCATTTGAGATCTATGTAGAGCTTTCATGTCAGTAATGATGAGGTTACGGAAATAAGAAAACAGACACTCATGTAATTTTATGATGGAGTAGTCCAAAAAATGTTCTAAAATATAGAATCCTACATGCATGATTGGGAAGCTAAGCAAAAAAAAAAAAAAAAAAAAGATCTAACATGTTAATGGGAAAGATTTTCAAAGCATCTCTAAGAGCTGAAGCATCATAAAACTCTAAGTCAATGGGAACTGTGATCCTAAGCCACATAAGCATGATAAAAATTGTAGACTGTGTATGACAGAACCACAGAATCACCATGTGGTTGGATGGCACTTCTGAAGGTCATCTGGTTCAAGCCCTGTGCTCAAGCAGGATCATCTAGTGACAGTTGCCCAAGACTGCTTTTTAGTATCTTTAAAGATGTAGACTCCACAACCTCCCTGGGCAGCCTCTTCCCAGTGCTTCATCACCCTCACAGTAAAAAAGTGTTCCCCGATGTCCAAAACACACCTCTTGTGTTTCAGTCTGTGCCCATTGCATCTGTCCCTGTCATTGTGCACCACTGAAGAGGGTCTGACTGTCCTCTTTGCATGCTGCCTTCAAGTATTTACAGACATTAATAAGATCCTCCCTGAGCCTTCTCTTCTCTAGGCTTTGTCGTCCCAGGTCTCTCAGCCTTCCTTCACATGTGAAATGCCTCAGTCACCCTTGTGTCCCCTCATTGTACTCTCTTCAGTATGTCCATGTATCTCTTGTATTGAGGAGCCCAGAACTGGACACGGTACCCCAGGAGTGGAGTTACCAGCACTGAATAAAGGGGAAGGATCACCTCCCTCAACCTTCTGGCAATGCTTTGTTTTCTGCAGCCCAGGATCCTTCATTGCAGCAAGGGCACATCCCTGGCTCATGTTCAACTTGGTATCCAGTAGGACTCCCAGGACCTTTTCACTCATGATGTTTTCCAGCCAGGTGGTCCCCAGCATATATTGGTGTATAAGATTGTTTTTCCCCAGTTGCACTTTGTACTTGTTGAACTTCATGTGGTCCCTGGTGGCTCATTTCTACAGTCTGTATGCATCAAAAGGAATTTACTACTAAATTTACTACTATGATAATCATTTTGTTGCTTCTAAAAAAATCAATTCTTCTGGTTTTGGTTTTGTTTTTTTTTTTTTTAAAGAAAACACGAATGTGTGGTTTTCTTCTGTTCATGGACAAACATATTTTCATTACAGAAACCTTCAGTGGGAAAGAATTCAAACTGTGAGAGGTGAATACACTCTTGCCTTTGCAAGTTTCGTAGTATAACAAAGCCTTCTCAGTTTTCAAGAGATGGCAGGCAGGAGCTCTTCCCACACACTCTATGAAAATGATGGAAAGGACAATTATATTTTGTTAACAAACAAATATTAAGACACAGGTAAAATTATGCCTGAGTGCATGGAATTTATTTTTTCCAATAAAGATCTAGTAATAAAAAAGATGAAAGACTTATTAGTTGTTCTCAGTGGGAAAGTGATTTGTATTTTCTTATTATACAGTACAGATTGCTCTTCAGTAACATGTAAAGTACTTGAACAGAAGTGTCACGTGAATCAAAATCTAAATAGCCTGTTGGGGGTGTATATAATAATTTTCTAGGGTTTGGTTTGTTTTTTTTTTTTTTTTTTATAGAGCAAATAACCAAATCAAAATAAGGCTACATTAATTTGATCGCTTGAACTGGACTGGGGCTTCAAGAGGGAGCCAAGGGAGAAGAATAAACTATTGAAGCTGTTCAAGTCAACAAGCATATCTCTAGAGAGTTGAGGTTTTAAATTGCTTTCTTCATCCTCACTTCACTGGTGCTTATGTTATTGAGAGAAATGGCTTCACCATGTACTCTGGTCTGATTAATTTCCATGGTACTTATAAATTTGATTCCATTATAAATTGTATTGCAAAAGTACTGTCTTCATCTAAGACGAATATCTGAGCATAAGCATGCATAAATTCACCAGCACTCACTAGCCCTGCAGTGTTTTATTAAAACATGTAATATTAATCTACAGGTTCCTAAAGTGGCATGAAAATAGTTTGGATGCTAGCATATAGGAACAGTCAAAGTCTGCTACGGTAATACAGTTTTTCTTCTTTTCCAACTAAGATATATCAATGTGAAAAGACACTAATGGTTTGATCCTTGCATTTCAGTGTAGGCAAATAAGTGAATTCAAAGTAGTGGTTTATTAGTTTCTTACCTGCTGTTTTGTTCTAAGTAGTCTGAATTCAACTTAAATAATTTAGGTACAAGTGCTAAAGGATGAAGGTAAATTTGCTCAGTGGAATAAGAACTCTCTAAATATGAGAGGAGTTTCCAAAAATTAAACTCTAATAAAGACAAAGCAGTCTTTTATGCATCATTTTCACCTCCTTCTCGAATATATGAAAAAAAAAAAAGATAAATACAAACTACTGAGTCCTAAAAAGGGTTACCTCAGATCAGAGGCAAATTACATCAGGAAGAATGTATCTCCAAAAAACTTCAAAATGTAAAGTTACTGAATTTTTAAATACAAATCAGTGTAAGGATAATGAAAATAGTGTCATGATACAATTCAGGAGTAAGGATCTTCATATTATTTGTCTTCTCAGAGATATACACCATCCTTTTAATTTATTTAGGGATTTTACCCACAGCTGGCAAAGTTAAAGAGATCTTAGAATTTACTTTCTTGGAATTGTGTTTTGGCCCTCAAAGCTTTGCAGCTGCTGATTTCAGTATTTTATTGCAAGCCTTCCTGCATTCCAGGGCTGATTCTTTTTCTTGTACCATCACATAAACATTACCCTTAAGATACCACAGAGTGTTTCACTGCTGAACTTTCCACAGAAAGGAAAATGTACCATGAAGAACATCTGGAAAGTTTCTTATCTCAAGAAAGCTCTTTTAGAAGTGAATATTCTGTATTATTTTTGAGAATGTCTTAAAAAAAACCAAAACAAGACAAAACAAAAACCCCACAAACCAAAAACACAAGGAGAAATGTTTTTTCCTAAATATCTCATGATACTACATTTGTGGTATTGTGTTAAAAGTGCATCATTTACATTATAATTTATGATTAAGAAATCTTCATAAATATCTACAATATCACAGTAACATCTTTTGAAAAATCCTTCTTTCAATCTCTCTTTTCCATGGTTTGCAGAGAAGCTGTTGACCTGTTACACTGATTGATCTTATGTCCTCACTTTTCTGTCCATAGCTGTTACCACATTTCTCATATACACTGTTCAGGATATGAGCCTTTTTCTTTTCTTGCTTTGTTTTGTTTTGTTTTTAATATTTGTACTAAATAAATTTCTGTGATATTTTCACTGTAATTCAAGCAACGGAAAAAAAACACACTAAAAAACAGCTCTGGTCAAGATCTTTTAAAGAAAGATCTTTTAAAAGAAGATTTTTTTTTTTTTTAATTTAGAAGAATTTATATTTAGAAGAATTTTGTATTCTCTGTTGTCAATGGACCACTGTCTTTATTTTCAATGGGGGAACTACTTTGGATTTCTAGGAGATCACTGACATTTGAAATACTGGAAAAATTCTGTCTACCTGTTAGCATTAATAAAGAATTATTTGTAATAAAAACGAATACTTTGGGGATGTAAATAAGGGTCTTAGAGCTAAAGGCTGCTTTTTGGGTAGCTATTGCTGAAGGAAATCTCTCAAGATTCTAGACTGAGACTGATAGATGACTATTTCTCTTAATGTTCTAAAGGAACCTTGAAGTACAAAACAACAAATTGTATGCCAATTTGTAGTTTAAAGAATATCTGAATATATTTGGAGCTGGAGGGAGAAAATATATTGAATTACTTCTAGTTTAAATCTTTACAAATATCAATAAGTAATGCCAAAATTAATTACATTTAAACTGTGCTACTCAATTTGTTCCTAGAATAAGAAAAAGCAGCTTTAACTGTTACAAGAGCCACTGTTTGTATTTTAAGTCTATTAACAAGATACAGGATGTCTGAAGTATGCTTAAGACTGGGAAAAAGCTAGAACGCAATACCACTGGATTTTATGTATGCATATCCTGATTTAGGAGAGAATACAACTTCTCTTTCAGCCAATTAATATTTATTGTACTCATTTTCACAAATAATAACTCTCAAAGTTTAAAAAGGATAACAGGAATACCCAAAAAATAGGAGGAAAGGGTCAGATCAGCTCATTTTAAGAGTGTCATAAATAAATTCTATCAAGCCAGGGAATACCTATTACACTGGATGCATCTGAATTCAAACAAAAGTTTCTGGTTTAAAGTGTAATCTCTCACATAATGGCATAATTAAGAAATGCCAATGTTTACAATAAATGACCATTTGAATTTTTTAACAAACCATAATTGTAAATATGTTAAATTTTAATTTTAATTTTAAAGCTGCTGACTACACTATATTTAAATGTTTCAATTACAGCAACATTTTCAAAGATAGACAAAATACAAGAAATCATGTTCTCTCATCTAATTGATCTGAATATCCACATTATATTAATTCCTTTAAGATTCATAACTAGAACAATTCACACTTACTGAACATTCTTCCCTCATGTTTCTCTATCTTGGCCTCTTCTGTAAGGTAGTGTGACACATGACTGCTTCATACTTGAAAATCTAAGAATAGTGAGACTACTGGAAGCTGAACAAACATGAAACTTCACAGGTTACAGCTTAACACTTTTTCCAGGCAAGAAATTAAGAAATAGTTAAGAGAAAGGCATCCAATATGCTTTTAAAAGTCAAACTTAAATTTTCATGGAGACTGAAGCCTTTCTGATTAGTTAGACCGTGAGTAACTGTTACTGCACAGACAACGGTTGCTCTGGCAAAAATCTGTGTAAGATGCAGTAGTTCCTTGAACAATCACATAAGGAAAAGAAAGGACAAACAAACTTGAAAACCTGCTACTGTTCAACAGAAGTTGTTGCCTGATATTAAGATAATCAATTAAAAGGGAAGCTTAAATTATCTTCAAAAGATTCAACTCTAAGTTAGCTGTTTATTGAATATATAATTGCCTCTGGACCTGTTCTTGATCTTTAAAATCTAAATCTGAAAGTACTTTTCACCCATCTTTGAATAAAGTTACATGTTTTCCTAATGAAAGTGAGATCTTTCAGTTTGCTGCAGCTTAGGTTCTTACAAAGTCGATGTGAACTGGTTTCCAGCATAGTAATGACTGAGCTAACATGACATGGACTTATCTGCTAAACCAGCCCATTTGCATGATGAATCTTTTAACCTCTGTTAAGACATCCACCATTATAATTCTGATATTAAACATCTTAATGTGTGGGAGATAATTCTTACAGGGTTTATTTAAATTGCAAGAAAAATAAAACTTTTCAATTAAACAGTCAGGTTCCAAAAGCCTTAAAAATACAGGAATATTTTTTCCTCCATTAAAAATGAAATGTTCTTTGTCAAACAGCCAGACTGTAAGGAAAAAAAAAAGTTAAAGTATTTATTAGAAATATTTGACCTGTGATTTGTTTTTCTTCAGACCTAATTCATATCTAAATACTTTTGGCTTGTTTCCAAGAAAAAGTATTTTGCCCACTGTGAGGTTTAGTAAGTTATGGTTTGTATAGCATTTTGAAGATAAGAAGAATTCTGTCCAGCCAAAATTACCTATTTTCTCTCTCATTTACTCTCTGAATAAACTAAAATAACTAAAATAACTATTATACTTTTTATTTTTTTTTTTATTTAAAGTATTATTCTAGAGATACACATCCTAAATACGAGGCAAAATAGTTCTGTGGTTCTGCATGGTGGAAAGCTATTATTTCAAAGGTGTATCTCCCTTTACTTACCCTTCTCAGTCACCAACAGCAGAAACACCAGGCTTTTCACTGAATGCCAAGAAAGCAAATATAACATGATTTATTCTTAAATACTGAACCTGACTTAAATCACAGCCTTTTACTAGACATTGCATACAGACCATCTGTGCCAGTCTGAAAAGCTTGCAATCTAAATGGGCACAATAAATTGAGAGACATAGGAGGGAAACTGAGGCAGAAAGGTTAGTCAAACAAGAACACTTGTCCAGTTCAGACAGCAATATTTGTAGTAGAACTGAAAGTCAACTTAGATTTCTCAAGGTTCAGATCATGGTTTAACAGCAATAATTTAGACTGGTATGTATCAACTGGTTGAGACAAAAAAACCCTGAAGGCATATTGTTAACCTACAACTAAATAATACTTCAGATAACACACAAAAGTAAGGATGTGCTGAACACATCAAATCTAATCGTGGGATGCACCAGTAAATGTACCAACGTGCAAACCCCAGAAGTTCATCAGCTCTGGGGAGACCTAAGTTGGAGTCAAAAGCTGTGTTAAAATACTTCAGAAAACCTGTAAATCATGTAATGTGGAGCAAGAAAAAAACAATAGGTCAGAAAACATTGAAAACATAACCCACAAGAAAATAATGGTGGATGTAGGCTTATTTGATTCAGGAAAAGAAGACTGAAGTTGTGGTGGCTTAACCTTGGCTGGTTGACAAGTGCCCACACAGCTACCATCTCTCTCCCCTTCCTCTGAAGGACAGGGGGATAAAATAAGATGAAAAAGTTTGTCAGTCAAGATAAGGACAAGGAAATCAGGTAAATTAGCATCATGGACAAAACAGACTTGACTTGGGGAAGATTAATTTATTGCCAATTAAAAATAGAGCAGGATAGTGAAAAACATATCAAAATTAAAGGCACCTTCCATGATCCCTACGCTCCCTTCTTCCCAAGCCCAACTTGACTCCTTCATTCTTGTCTCCTCTATCTCCTCCTGGCCCTAAACAGCACAGGCAGCATGGGAGTTGCAGTCAGTTCATAACATATTGTCTCTGCCACTCCTTCCTCACATTTTTCCTTGCTCCAGAGTGGGGTCACTCCAACATAGACTCATTTCATGGACTAAAGTTCTTCAGGGAATAACCACTTGCTACGGTGTGGGGTCCTCCATGGTCTTCAGCGTAGCTACCTTTTCTGACATGATTCTCCATGGGCTACAGGGCAACAACCTGGTCTTATTCATGAGCTGCAGGAAATCTCCACTCTGGTGCCCCAAGCATCTCTCCTCCCTCCTTCATTGACCTTGGTGTCTGCAGGACTGTTTCACTTATACTTTTCTCACTACTTTTCTCACTGTCCTGATTTAATCCCATCTGACAACTAGACTCAATCCAGCTGCTCTCTCACTCCCCCCAGTGGGATGGAGGGAGAGAATCAGAAGTAAAAAAATGAGAAATCTAGGGGGTTGAAATAAAGACAGTTTACTAGGCGAAGCAAAAGCTGCTCATGAAAGCAAAGTAAACCAAGGAATTAATTCACCACTTCCCATCATCAGGCAGGTGTTCCAGCCTCTCTGTAAAAGCAGGGATCCATCACAGCAACTTGGGAAGACAAATGCCATCACTCCAAATGTCATCTCCCCCCTTGTCTTTTCTGCCCTAGCTTTATATGCTGAGCATGATGTCCTATGGTATGCAAAATATGTAGACAGTAGTTAAAACTTCAACCACTTCCTCGGGTAAGACAAACCATTGTAATGAACAGTCTAAGAACAGATATAACTGAACACAGAACATACTTGTACTATGAATATGTACATTGTGTCACAAGGTAAACACTGAAATTTAACTTAAGCTGAAACTGTACTGAAACTAGTAAGGACACATAAGAAAAAAAAATAGAATGTAAGTGGTTCAATAGTCAGTTTTTCCACTCATTTCATAAAGTGATTTTTCTAAAAGGTACCTACTGGATAGGAAGATCAAATTGCTTTCCTTCCTATCCTTTTCAAGTAGCAAAATTATGGAAGAAGAGCCTCTTTTAATGTCAAGTCAAGCCTCTTTTCATGTAGTATTTAGTAGTAAAAGGCACTGGTATCCAACCTTTTAGTGCTACTTACCATTTGCTTACCACTTCTGTAAAGTAACAGACCCATAAATTACTGAGATACACAGGTAACTCAATCACAGGCAGAGCAAGCTATCCAGAATACATAATTTGGATTAAATGAATACTGAAGGATTTAGAAAATGCTTAGCTGATGCTTGGTTGCTTTACTAAAAAAGTAACATAAATAAGACAAATATTTATTTTTACAGCAGAATTTAGGATTATTGTTTATTGATTATTTTATGGTTATTAAAGAGGCAAACTCAACCCCACAGCAATACATTTTCAAAGATTCTTCTTCCCTCTCTCTTACTATTGTATTGTATGGTATTGGCACACAGGCAACAAATGCCAAACAGCAGAGCCTTCAATTCAGTCAAATCTGAGTTCCTTTTTTACACTCCGCATTCCCCAAAGGAAATTGGAAGCTGAGCTACACCCACTCTCACAACTTCAAGGTTTACTTGTTATGCTTCCAGGAACACGGCTGGAAGTCTTAAATCATGTTAATGTTAGTCTCTAAATAGGATTTTCAAACTTCAGAAGAAATGCATAAGCAGTGTAATGCTCTTTCTTCTTATCTTGCATCACCAGTGCTTACACTATTTTCAACAAAATAATCTCTAAAAGGCATAGATTTCTTAAATTAGCAACACAGTACCCATTGGAATACATCCTTCAAATCAGCTATAAGCTTTACATTAAGAAGAAGGGAAAAAAGAGTATAAAGCAAGAATGTAAAAGTTAAATCTCTGCCTGAAGCACACAGGGTGATGTGAGTATTGATACCAGGCTCTGTTTTTAATGAAAAGCAATTTAAGGAAGTTCTTTACAAAGTAGATCAGCTAGGCTGCAACTGAATAGTGTACTGGACTTTTACTGCATTATTTTATTCTGTTGCCATGCTCTTGACTAGTGTTTCTAGGATTTATAGGACTTTCTTGGAGGTCTTTTTCTTCAAAGTTCTGGATTTGGGGGTTTCTTTGCTTTTTTTCCTCCTTCCTTGTAAATTACTGTTGTCATGCCATGGGACCACAATTGTTTATTGTGAAAAGTCACTAATGAACAAATGACCCTGCCACCTGGAGCACTTACAGCCTCATGTTAAACTCCAGCTATATTAAAAAAAAAATCTTCCCAGGCTATTGATTCACTGGCAGTGTTTGATTGTACCCTGGAGGCAGGTGACAGCTAGGCAACTGACTTCTTACTGGTTTACACTCCCTATTACACAAACCAAATAAATCTCCAAAAGAATTCATTTTTTTTCCCCACTTCTCTACTATGTGACAGTTCAGTATTGAACAATATGTATGTTGTCTCCTTATAAGTGAAAAAAAAAATTAATAATCTGCACAATAACAAATTTCTCTATAAAGATTTGCTTTAAGATAGTGGCAGCATCCATTGTACTCAACTGATTTTTGAAGCTGCCAGGTCCAGAGCATGACTACTTTAATACTTATCACAGTCTTCTTGTCTTACTCTAATTACCTCAATTAGAAAAACATTTCTTCTAACTCGAAAGATGGGCAACACCTACATACAGTGTCAGCTCTCTTGTACTGTGACCACAAATGTAGCAAGCTGGCCTTAGGGGGAGTGAAATGAGATTTTAGGGATCAGGGTAGTCAAGGATATTAATGTTTTGAAGAAAAACTGGAAGACTTCTTAAAAAAAAAATCTGTACACCTTGGCCAAAATTGCATTAACCAGTCAGTCTCCTCAAGTTGAAAAATAACCCCAGACACATACCTAATAACCACAGCAGGAAGAAAAACAAAGGATTCCACAATCTGAATGCATTCATGTACTGAGGGATGCTAATACAGAACATGAGATTTTTATTTTTTAATTTGAAAATCTCATTCAATTTAGAATGCACAGAATCCTTTACTCCCTAATATATACCATAGTGTGCATTGTGGTTTTAAGAACATAGCCATCTTAAGAATTCTGCAGGAACACATAAGCAGTGATCCCAAAGGACAGGAGCACCAAGAGGAGTGGTCAAATCAGCGACATTTAGACAGTCAAGGCAGGTTGTCTTGAAAGACTCCTTTTCTGATTGCCTGTTTTCTCCAGCTCTTTTCCCACTGTCTTTTAACCTCAGTTTCACTTTGTACCTATCACTGTGACCTTTTAATCATCTGCCTTCTCTCACACCTTTTCTGTTACCTTGCCATTGCTTGTGTGTTCCTAATTCCCTGCCTCCAAATAACTGTATTTAACATTCTTGGCATCAAGAAGTATCACTTTTTGGGGATATTTTTTTTTATGTTGAAGCCTTTTTTTCACCTTGCATCTGTCATCTGTGTTTCTACAAGTTATTAAGTATGATTTGCTGTCTCTCTTTGTGACCAGTTGAGTTTGATGGTCAAACACAGGGAATGGCTTCTCTGCAAACAACTGTTGGGTAAGTTAGGACTCTTCAATATGGACTACATCTTTAAACAGGCTATAAAATAGGATTTCAAAACTGTTACTCGTGTGGGTGCATAGGGGTTGACTGGCCACAGACTATTGCAAAAGAAGGTGCCACCAAATGAGGCCTAGGAGCAAGGCTGATCAAAAGTCAGCAGTCCTTCCTGCAACTGGCAGTAGGTCTGGAGAACCCTGACAAGTGTAGTGTGGAGGGAAGAATGTGTACAGTATCTCTTCTGTTCATAGTCACTGTTAGAGAGAGGATATGGACCTGATTACAGCTGACACAGTTCTTCATGAGTGTAGACAATGCTAACCACAACAGGATCGCTCTCAGAGAGTAGAAACATCAGAACCTCCCAGTAATAATTGATGTTCCACTGTTCAAAACACAGATTAGATTAATCCAAGAAAAAAAAAAAAAAAAGAAAGAAAGAATAAGAATAAATTGATATTTAATTTTCCATCAAAAAGAAAGTTTGGGTGGAAAATTTTATGGAGTCCTAGTCAATGGACTATAGCTATAGATTAATTAGACACTAAGAGATATTTAGCTCCCTGGAAGAAAACACTCTTCCATTGTGTCTTTTGCAATGATTTCCATGCCTAGGTCCTTTTTCCATATTACTTGCACAGCTGGAGTACTAGAACTTGTCACCATGTTTGCATTTGAGGTTATTTGGACTGACCAGGACATTTAGTGTACAATGACAATGTTAGGACCTCCTGCCATCAATTCTGTCTTAATATTATGTATATATTTTAATTAATCTCTTTGAAGTGCTATTAGTTAAAAAGATAATAGAAATGTTTGTTATTTACCTTTTTTATGTTCATCTGCCTTTCAGTTATGCTACTGTATCATAACAGTTCTCATTTAATATACAGTAATTTAAACTTGTAAAAGGAAAATACGCAGCTAGCAGGATATCGAGTTACTAAAAACAGATTGCTTGTGTTTTTCCCCTTAGATTTTGAAGAGGCATCTGACACAGGAACCTGTTAAATCTGAGGTTATGGTAGCCAAAGAATAGGGAGGCTTTCAGTCCCATGTGAACTATTTGCCTTCTGTGACTATTAAACATATCTGCCTAAGATACAGGGTTAGAGGTACCTAAAAAATGAGAAAGTTCTGACTGCACCGTCACTGCAGTTAATTGTAGATAACAATTACTACTGAAATTCTAATTCTACTTCAGTAATTTATACTTCTGATATTAGTCTGAGTCTTATCTTTAGTATATACATGTTATTAATCAGTAATTTAAACTCAAATACTAAAGCTTTCTGTCTTGATTTATAATATACAGGAGGATAACATAAACTCACTGATGTATTGGTACCAATGTTTTCAACATTGAAGTGGAAATCCAAGACTCTTTGATGAAGATTTGCTCAGTTACCATAGCAGGAAACACTTGTATGTTCAAATGAGACTTAGAAAGTCTATTGCAGCCTTAAAAGTAACTCAAAAGCCTTCGCGAAGAAGAAGGAAGGAAGGAAGGAAGGAAGGAAGGAAGGAAGGAA
>JAAGNO010030933.1:0-10396 GCA_033439905.1 Ceryle rudis
TGACGTCCTTTCTAAACTGGTATTCTATGTACTGTGGCCGGCTCCGAGGCGGGTGCCGGCGGGGCAGCCCCGGCCTTTTGGAGGCTGCTGCTCCGCCGTCTCCCGCTGTGCCCGGTGTTGCTGAGCCCCGCGGCGCGGCCTGGGCAGGCAAAGTGCTACCGTGTGATAGCTGTTGAATGAAGTGTGATTTAAGGCTTTTTTTTCCTGCTGACTTTGCTTAAGAGACTGAGCTTCTACTCTGGGAAGCAGCTGCAGTGAGAGGGTGTTAGCTGCTCGCAAGTGCAAGGCTGAAAGACTTGACCTTTAAGATACATTATAAAGGAACCTTGACTTTCGATGGGGTATTTTCTGCCAGCGTCAGGCGGAAGGAGGGCGGCTGGGTCCCAAGGGCCCCGTTTCTGGTGCTGCAAAAAACACAGGTGGATATCACCTGTAGAAAGGCAGTGACAGGTAGCTACAGCCACATCTCACAAGCAGCTTGGCTGTGGCTGCTGCAGCTTTCTGTGGCCTGCGTGCTGGGAGCAGACTCCAGAAAGTGTCTTCTCAGGCCTGCAAGTCTCCTATCTGCTGCACTGCTGCCACTAGCAAGTTGTGACAGGAATGCCTGATTTCCCCCCAAAACCCCAATTCTGCACCTTATGCTGCCATGTCCTAAAAAGACCCTAGAACAGTTTTTCCACAGAGCCCCACTGCAGACAATGCCATGTGGTGACACACATGTGAGGAATAGGTTCAGACTGTTTTGGGTTTTTTTCCTTTCTGTACCTGTCATGCTTAGATTTTCCTTCAAGCAGTTTGTATTCCTGATGAGCTGCAATTTAAACCTGCATGCAAAATAGATGTGTTTTAGTTACATCATTTTTGATGCCTGTATTCCAAATCTATAGTCTCAAAATTTGCACTCAGCAATTAGGTCCCTAATGATGGTAGCTATATGATATACTTAAGATTATTTGGTTGCAAATTTTCTTTACTGCCCACAGATCTCTGGCTAAGGAGATACGGCAGCTCCTGAGATGCGACACGCCACACAGGTTTTTCCAAGGTTTTGCCATGCTGAAGTGACCTCTGAGGACTGGTCTAGCAGACAGGAGCTCAGGACGCTGAAACTGAGTAGTGCTGGTGCTGCTGATGAAGGTGGTAATGGTGTCCATTTTCCACTGCTGCCTAGGGCTCGGAGATGCAAAAGGTGCACAACGGAAATTCCACCTGTTTTTAAAGTAGAGTTCATAACAAAAGCTTCTTCCTCCATGGTGAGTGTTGTAACCGCTAGAACCTGGAGTGGTTTGGGGAAACTTACTCCGAATCCTTTTGAATCATTTTTTTTTTGCCTAAAATGGCAAGTGATGCACTGGGAAATGGACCAAAACCTGTCCTCATCCTCTGGTTTTATACCACTGAAAATGTCTGTGCATCAAGTATTGCAACACTTGGCCTTCTGCCTACTTGCATATTTCATTTCCGCTGGAATTTCGTATTTACCAAGTTCATAATCAGTATTCCAGTGGCACTTAGACCTTTATTGTTTAAAGATTCAGAGAAAAAGCACCTGCCTAATTACAAAAACACCGCTTCTGATGCGTCTAAATCTTCAAGCTTTTAAAAGATTGGTCATGAGCACCCTTTTATTAGGCAGTGAAGCACTTCCAACTCCTCTGAAATACAGGACATTCACCATGTACCAGGATCAAGTCATGACATTCAGAAACATGGCTGCAAATGCTTGTCACCTAAGTGTCTGAAAGCTGTGCAAGGTAAGAGCAACCCACTCAGCACAACCACAAGGAGCTCTGGCTGAGCTCAGCGGATTTTGCCATCAAATCCACAACCTGAAGAAGGATGAGTCCAGTTGTAAAATAAACACTGTATCTCAAGAAATTGAATTCTGAAAATAACATCAGGATTTGTTGTTCCTTTTTGCCTTGCATGAGTTTTGCATGAGGTGCAGAGCTCCGAATGGAAAGGTATTCAACACCTTAGAAAGCAAATGTGTACAGCTTTTTGGTCAAAACAGTCCCCTTCTTTTGGAGACCAATTTACTCATGATATTTGTCAAAGCTTCATCACCGTTCACTCCTGCTTGCCCTTAGTCTTCAGTGAATTTGTGTGGCTAGAAGTAGGGCAGAGTTTGCTAAGTTTTAGCAAGTTGTATATATCTATGTACTTAACTCTTCATTTAACTTATCACTGTATTTTTGCACAGTTTTGCAGCATTCTGGCAAGATCCATAAAACCCAGAAGTTTAAGAAAAAGTGCACTATAACTTGCCACTTTTAAATGATGTGAATTAAGAGCAGAATGTCAATGTCATTCTATTTTCCTGTCTTTTGTCACTTTGACACAGCCTTGATAAGTCTTTAAATATAGGCCGGTTTGTATTTACGTTTTTTCCTTCTTTTCTGAAAAATCTTTTATGGTAGGTTTTGTAACCTGTACTATTATCTAGCAGGTGGAGAAGGTAGCTTTTAAATGTTTTACACATCTTGGTAAAGATTTCTTATGGGTGAATCGACTGCAAGAAATATTTAGGCAGGTTTATATGCGCAGTAGGAATGCAGAGTTTTGACTGGTGTAGGAAAACCCTTATGAAATATCACAGAGGAGCCAGTGGCTGCAAAACATGGCATCTATTCTTTGTGTCCTGTTATCAAGAAAAGCAACTGGTTATTTGAGTCCTATCAATTCTGAGCTAGTCTGCTTTTGCTTACATTCAAAGTCTAAGGTCTGAAATGAACAGAACAGTGTGTGCTTGTATATGTATTTTACAGGATAGGTGAAAAAGAAGGTCAGCTAAGATCTCTAGCCCACTTTCCAACTCTGGTGCTTTTTTTTATAGTTGAGTCATAACCTTAACACAGAGATTTATCAGTTCCAGAGGATGTTTAATAAAGGGTCCAATCCTGAAGCCATTTTGTAATTTCACAGATTTCCTGTCTGGAATGACTGTGCCTGAAGACCAAGAGAATTGTGCCCGGCAGTGCAACTTATTACAGTTTATTTTGGGACGAAGTTGCCAGGTCGCCATGCCTTGTTGGCTGTGTACTCACACACACGCACAAATACAGTGTTTAAGTTATAACTCAATCAGTTCAAAATGTCTCAGAGTAAATCCTGCATCAGTACACATATTTAAGTGCACCATGTAACAAGTACTTATCTTTGCCAAACAGATTAACTCAGTGAGGTTTTCAGTTGAATTGGCACCAAGTCCTCTCTGCTTAAAACTTTTAATTACGGTGTTAAGCCAGGTTTTACTGGTAGAACATAACAGCATGGCACAAGGTTTATGTTCTTGTGTTTCACAAGTGCTATAAAGTGCCCCTGTCTCAGTATGTTTTTAAAACACTCCCTACCTACAACTTTCTAAATTAGTAATTAGTGACCTTAGGGATATGTTGTAGCTAGTAAGAATATTAAGAGAATTTATGATACTATGTATAATGCAATGATTTATATGTCAATTTATATGTAGCTCTCTTACAAAGCAAGAGCTTTGTATGTTCCAAACTACTTTTCAATTAAGTCTTTACATTCTTTAACATCGCCAAAGTCTCATTTGATTTGGATCTCTTATAGGTGTTGGTGGTTTGTATTCATAGTCTTACTTTCTTTAGTTCTGCTTATTTCATTACATACAAAATTCTTGCGATTCTATTCACTTGCAAGAAATTCACTTTGGATGTGACAAGAAAATTTTGGTTAAAGTCCACAGAAGGTTGGGTTTTTTTTCTGCAGGAAGGACAACAGTTTAGGTCCTATGATATACTGGAAGCTGGATTTGTAAACTTAGTGCAGAATGACTCGGGCAGATATTTGAAATTAAAGTAATTTTCCCTAGACAATGCTCCCTTTCTCATTAAAATCTATGAACTAGCAGTAGTGATTTTTTTTTATTTTTTTTTTTTTCCTTCCCATGGCAAACCCATGACAAATTATTTGGGAAGAAAACTTAAATCCCTTGGAGAAGTCTCATCAAGTCTTATGCCATCATGCTGCATTTGCATATTTTTATCATGTTTAAGATGTGAGTGTTATCTAGTCACTCCTCACTTTCTCCGAGGAAGTGACTTAGTCTTGAGGCTCATGGATGTAGCCACAAGGCTGTTAATCACACATTTTGTGGCAGCATTCATCTCGTTCTAGTAAACACGGAATGAGTGCAGTATGGCTTGAACTCACAAAGCTGGACTAAAACAAGGCATTTTCACAGTTAAGCCTTCTAGTCACATTGCAGCTAGATAACAAGTTATACCCCTGACAAGAATATGGTATTTCTTAGTGCATTTTAGTCATAGGAACCATGTTCATCTCAGTAACCTGAAGTCCAGCAGTTCATTTGCAGCACTGGATCCAAAACTTTCTTCGATTCCAAAAAATTAATCAAATGGTCTTGCTAGAAAATGTATGGGCTGGTCTAAGTGCTGAAAGCCAGAGTCATAGCAAGGAATAAGTCACCTGCTCTCATAAGGCAGCCTTTCTTGCATTCACCCCACGATAAGAAGAACAATGATTTCCCTCTCAGGAGTGATGACTGCATGAAAACGCATGACTTACCATTTTATGCCATCTTTCAACTTCTTTAACTAGATTTCTGTGGATACTGCAATGTTTGAAGTCTGCTAGCAATATCAGAAGATTAGGAGAATGGATTTAGCATGCCTTCTTGCTACCCAAGATGCAGTTTGTGCAGCGGAAGGTAAAGAAAGTTCTCCCAGCCCTTGCAACACCATTAATGAAAGTCACTTTTTAGCCTCTGTAACATATTAATTACTGAATAAATCCAATTCTTTAAGTCTTTGACTCAAGATATTTTAGGTGCAATAAACATTATTCCATATTTTTCAAAACTTCAGCCTTTGAAAAGTAAGTATTAACTTGAAAGGGAGATTTTTGGTCATATAATTGTGAGAAAAGAGGAAGTATCATTATTTGGAAACGAACTCTCAAATTTATATTTTGTCATGCAAGAACACTATATAAACCAATTTAATTTTACAAGTTCAAGGTGCATTAAGGAGCATGAGGAAAGCCATACTGAAGGGTAAGAGGCCAAAAGAAAGAAAAATAATTTGAAATTAATGTAATATATCTTTAGCTTAATGTTCTTTTTACTGACCCTATTAATGTTTCTGTACTTTGGCAGAAGTGAATAAAATAAGCAACACAAAAATATTATTTAGGGCAAAAACTCAGATTATTAACTTCTTTTGAGAGTGTAAATAAGATTTTGAACTTCTCTTTTTCACATCATACTGGAAATTTCCTGATTGCTCTTAAAGGGTAAAGACACCATTTTCCTTTCAACCTTCAATTATATATTGAAGTTAACTTGCATGCTGTCATTGTACTGCAGACTCAGCAAGCACAGGGAATCAAAGTTTAGATAACTAAGTATTGTGAAACAGTTTTATTTTCTTTACACCTTTCTTAGGAGCAAAGTTCATGAGTAAGATATACACCCCTCTTTTAGTAGCTATGGAATTATATTAAAAAAATTAATGTGTTTAGAAGAGACTGATTTCAACAAATAGCTGTGTATATATATATATATGGGTTTTTTTCCCCTAAAATAATAGAAAACTGTAATTTAACGGCAGTGTGTTTTCAACTGGTGAACAACCAGGATTGTTCTCTAAATGCACTTTTCCTTCCTAAGGAATGGGAAGAGTAATTCCCTCTCTGCTTATTATTCATAATGGAAGTAGTGAAGATGATATGCTTCAAACTTACTAGTTGCAGTGTAAACTTCCTGCTGTCTTACAGGATCCCAGGCAGTTTTGAACTTTTACCGTATTTCAGCATTGAAACTTTTAAACATTAAATGGATCTTGAGAAATACTGAATGCATTCTGCTCCTATTTCCGTGTTTGATGGATTAACATACAGTAACCCTATATACAGACATGGACATACCCATGAAGTCAGCAATCCTTTCTTCAGAAAATGGTCATCTTTAGGCTTTTGTGGATTATATGCATATTTTAGGGTGATGTGAAAAATACTGTCACATTATATCATAGCAGTGTGTAACTTTACCTTTCTGTTAGCCCTGTTCATCTGCTCACCTAGCGTCAGGTACATGATCATGTTGCAACCTTGCTTTTCTTGTCCTTGAGACACTTTTCTTTCCTGCCCCTGATACCAGAGAGAAGCCCAGTGAGGCGTCCAGAGTATCTTCTATGGGACAGAGAGCAGTCGTCAGCCTCCTGGCATGAAGCAAAATGGATGAAAACTGACTGCAGGGAATGCAGTTCTCTTCACTGAGTGCTGGTGAGTGGACCTTCACAATCCACAGTTAAAGAAAGTAAAGAGGAAATCACTGTCATTTGAAGGACTGTTTCTAACTGGGTATACATGCAGTGATCCTCACGCCAGGTACCAGCCAGTCCTTCAACTCACACCTGTCTCAAACATAATCAGTGATTTTTTTTTGTTCTTGATAATCCTTTAGATGAGGCAATCTTACAAACCTCTTGGAAGTTTACTTTAGGAAACAGTGAATGGGGATTTATTCCTTAATTGCTTATAGCTCAAGTGACTCTGTCTGGTTTAATGGCACTGTTGTGGATAACACTGGTATAAAAGAGAGAAGAGATGCAATGCACAGGGTTAACTGATTGGAAAAGAAACTTGAAGACCAACCAAATTGCTTGGTTTCTGAACAACCTGCAAGGTATTTTGGGTTGGACTTGATGTGAGCTGACTGAAAACAAAACACAAAACAAAATGTTGTATACTAACAACCATTTTATGTTTTCCTTTTAAGTAGTAAAAAAGGGCCTGCCAAAACAGAGTCACAATCATAAAAAGGAATGTTAGAGTAAAGCTGAAGATGGCAAATGAACAGTAACCCCTTTAACAACAGTCAGTCACTTTCTGCAATCAAAACCATCCTAGCATGTGGCCTGTTCAAATAAAAATTACTGGACCAGAGCCAACCATGAAGAAGTAATTGATAATGTGGTTTTTCAGAACTCACCCATACATCAAATGTGTCACTCCTCCATAATACTTTATTGCTTCTTCTGAAGAAAGATCTTTAAAATTCATTATGTGCACCTAAAGTGTCCTTGTCCTAGTTTATAATGATTCTCTTTTAGTTTGGGTTTGTTTTGCTGTTTAATTACGTTCTTTTCTATCATGCATCTTTGTACAGATAGTTGCTGGAAATTTTTGTTGCTCTTAAACAAAGACTCTTTTATGCTGTGTCAGCTTGCATTTTCCTTGGATTGTGTTGTGCTGGTGTCTTTTCACTGACTTAGCACTGGAGTGTTGTAGTCATAGCTTCACTAAGTAGACTGTAACAAACAGATTCATTGGCCCTTTCTCTGTGCTACATCTTATTAACTGATCTGTGGAAAATGTTCTTCACATTGCTAACGCATATACACTAATACAAACAATAAAACAATATTAACTGGAGGGAGCTTTGAGACTGCTAATACAATAACCTAGCTGAAACTAGAGTTTATAATAGCTTTCTACCTACCAAATGTCATGGATATTTTTGTTGAAATGTGCTATACCTATTTTTCACACCAACCTTTTACTATTGACTTTACCAAACATATATTTTGAATAATGTTCTATAATTTCTTAGTGTGAGCTAGCAAGGGAAAGATAAATACCAGATTCATTCAATTGAATTGATGGATTTCTTTTTCCCCACAGTTAAAGAACAGCAATGAACACAATTGAAGGAAGATTATTACTCTGAATTAGAGGACAGTGTTCGCAGATCTATTATACCAGTTTTTTAGGGGCTGCTAATGATAACCCTCAAATTTCAGACTGCAGTCTAGTAAGAAGTCAAGTATTGTGTTGCTAATTAATTCATAAAGAAGTGCTCTGGATTCTCATGTTTAGGCTGCTTTTTCATATGGTGAATTGTTAGAGCTCACAACTTGTGTACTGAGAAGAATGTAGGTACTCTTGACAATGCAAGAATAACAGCATCTTGACCAGGCAGAGGTGAGGATGGACTTGCAGTTCCAGGAGCAAAGAAGAACTAGAGGCATACTTGAACAAAGAGATACCCTCCCCAACACCCTCAAATGGCACATGCATGGTCTCTGGATCAAGGAGGGAGTTTTTATTCACACACTGTCTCTAACCCATCCTTTCACTTAGGGAATTCTTTAGCTATAGATTTATACTGTGTATGTCTCTGGATGAAAAGTAAGTACATCACCTGTTCCCCTCCCTGTAAACTGAAGGTCCCGAAAGACTAGAAAAAAAATTATACAGCTCCTCTGCCTAGGACCGATTAGCTTAAATGCAATAACATCAGTCCAAAGTCTCTTTTTTTCTTTTTCTTTTTTTTTTTTTTTTTTTTTTTGTGGGGGGGGTCAAATAGGGTGTCTAGATCTTTAAATCAGATATGAAATCACAGTAGTGAGCAAATAAATGTGTATTAGAAGTGTGTTACCAGCTCTGCCACTCTCTACCTGGATTTGGACAATTTATTTTTGGTTTTGCTAAGGAAATGTGATAAGACTTGCTGTAATTAATATTTGTACAGGGATGCAGAATCTGTAAATTATTTATTGTATTTCAGGAAGAGGCTCCAAGGTTAGTACATGTAAATCCAGGAACCCCTGCAGAGATATGCAATTTGTATGCCCTTTGGCTTTTACAGAATTGCAGGGTTTTCCTCGACATCAACACTTGTTCTAGTCTTACACAATCTACAAATTTGGCAGTGTCTGAGAAACTGCCCCAAGAAGCTCTGATCTAGTAGTTGTAACCGAGTCAATAAAATGCTTTAAACGTTTGCTTAACTTCGAGCCAATGATTTGTGCTATTAATTCAGTGGAGCTAGTCACTAGACTAAAATTAAGCTTATGCATAAATGCTCTGCTGGACTTTTACCAGATTATTAGGTTTATGATTTAGGTATCTTTCTTAAACTTCTTTAACAGATCTCCTGATTTAAGAATTTATGGTCCAGCTGAAAGTGGGGGTGAACTTAGATTCCTATGAAAGAGTTTCAGGCAAGAGATAGATATCTCAATATTCACAAGTATTTTTAATTATCTAAATGTTGACTAATTTATCTTTATTTATCTAAATTTCCAGACACTACTGTGTATGTCTCATACTCTTGTAGCACCTATTTGTTTTATTTCTCTCAACACAAAACTAAAACCTATAATGCTATAAACTATCATGCCTCAGGCAACTACAGTAAGGTTACTGAGGTTTACATGTTTGAAGATCTGGCTTCTGCTTGATACTACTTTTAATGACAGTATTACCAGTTGTAGTACAGTACATAAGTAATGCATGTAAAATATATGCTTTCTCTTCCACTTATGGAGAGTTCTCAATTAATTGTGAGGAGCCTATTGCAGATAATAGGCACTGCTGAACAGTGCATATTACTTTACAGTATTGGGCTTGTAATCTCTATTTTAAAGCTGAAAAATAAGGCTCTTACTTTAAAGTAGCTGTTTGGGGGCTTATCTCCATAAAAACAAATCTCTGCCTAGCTATAAGATTCTGAGGTGTAATTTAAAACAATATAAGGCAATAAGTAGCAAGGACTGTTTTTTTCAGGTTAAAAAAATCCTCTAGTGTTTTACCCAGCACCATTCCAAACAGTGGTCTGAAATTTGCTGTCGCAGATCAATATTTTAAACAGTCATTTACATTGTGGTTGTTTTGTTTCCTAGTGACTAGATAAAGGTGTAGACCACTGAACATCTCTGATACAGGAATATTTGACCTTGAAAGGTGCTCCTTCTTTTAATTACCACTTTAAAATATCAATCACTGGGTACACTGTAGGCAATTTCCACTTATTTCTGATTAGCTTATGGGAATACATTATTTACATTTGTTATGACAATTTAGTTTTTAAGAAATGTTCAGTATGGCAACAATGAATAAAAACTTGTTTCATTCATTTGGGATTAAGTGTTTTATTATTATCCTAAACAACAGAATGTCAGATAAAAACAGAATAGATTCTTTTTTTCCAATTGTATTTTCATTTCAATGTTTTGATTTATCAAAACATTTCATGTTTACTAATAAAACCACACTTTCCACTCCCTGGAGTAGTCCATAGTGTACTCAGTAAAGACTGAGCATAAGAAAAAACATACTCAAATGACAGAGTAAAACTGATAGAGTCACAGAATCATAGAATGTTAGGGGTTGGAAGGAACCTCTGGAGATCAAGTTCAACCCCCCCTGAAAAGAGACAGGCCCCTTCCACTTGACACCCACCCTTCAGATATTTGTAAACATTATTAAAATTCAGGAAAAACTGTTCTGGTTTTGCTTGGGTAGATATGCATGGTGTTGAACATTAGCGATACATATTTATGCATATGTTACACATTTCCTTTTGTGGTCAACTGAATAATGTAGCTTATTTTATTCAAAGTAT
>JAAGNO010030934.1:0-35074 GCA_033439905.1 Ceryle rudis
TGTCCCTGCTCTCAGCAGGGGGGTTGGACTAGATGACCTCTAGAGGTCCCTTCCAACCCAGACATTTCTATGTTTCCCATAAGACTCATGAGGGTTCATCTGACCAAGCCTGAGAAACAAAAGCAGTTCTGCTTTTGTTCTGCATCCTCCTCCCAGTTCCCGACGGCCTTCACATTTTCCTTGCTGTTTTTCTGATGATGCAGCAGCATCTTCCCCTCTCTAACAGCTCACGAGAGTTTTTAACAGGAGCTTTTCAAGAGGATGCCACAGCCTGTGGCATCATTAGACATGATAAAATACATTGTTCTCAACATGGCTGAGTGTCAACACCTCACTGCAGGAGTTGGGTGTATTTCAAGCAGCAGCTTCAGACAGCTGATAAAATCCACGAGAGATCTTAAATTACTCAGACATAAGAGACTGTGAAGCACTATGACAGCAGCTGGGGGTTTTACAGTGGGAAGATATGGGGGAACACAGCTTAGTTTGAACCAGCTGATCTCACATCCCTGATCTCAAGCCTGTGTGAGCTGAAACCAAAATCATGAGTGAAACCAGGATTGTGTCTCTGAAAACCAGATGGAAGAATTTGGAAACCACTCCTTAGAAGGAGCAAAGCCAATGACATTACCCATGGCACAAAAGGCAGTTGCTTTAAGCGCCAGGGTGGCAGAGAGCTGAAGAACTACCACAGCCTGCTGCAAAGCAACAAAAAACTCCCTGTAAGTTCAAACCATCTGACATGACACCAGCCCAGAGAGGAAGGAACTGTGTGGGGGTGACTGCAGGAGTGGTAGAAGGCTGCAGGACATTTCTGCAAAGCAGCTGAAATCCTCCGGATCACAGATCACTGTCTTCTTGTTGGCAGGCCTCTGGTCCTCCACCCAGGCCCAAGACCCCAGAAATCCTCAGGTAAGTTGGATGGAGGATGGACAATGTTGCTAACTTGTGTAGCCAGGTCCAACCTAATCCTGCACCATTGCAGCTGTGTGTCCAACTAGCACCCAAAAGTCACAGGGTACAAGGAATGGATTCTAGAAATATAGAGGTAGAGGTAAAAAACAAAGAAAGTAAAAATCAACATTACCCACCTTTTTGACCTGTCTGCTGCTCCTGCACCCAGGGCCCTCCAAGGGCAGCCACACCGTGTCCTGTATGAGTTCATCCCTGAGACTGCTGAGGAGCTGCAGGTCCTGCCAGGAAATATTGTCTTTGTCCTGAAGAAAGAGAAGGACAACTGGGCTACAGTGATGTTCAATGGCAAGGTACCAGGGGCACACTTGGCAGGAGGGGGCAGACAATGGGGTGGATGCTGTGAGGTTCTGCAGAGGACTTGCAGGGCCAAGCCTTGTCGTCAGCAACTAAATTGTTTAAGTCCCTTGTGTCCACCCTGGCTTAGACCACGGGGTTCAGTGAAACACATCCAACCTGCAGCAACCAACTTTCAAGCCTCAGGGACTCTCCTGGATTCAGGGCAGGGTGAAGACCAGCTCAGCTGCATCCTCCAGCAGTGGGTTGCCTCCTTGCCAAGCAATCCCCACTTGTTTCTCCTTCCCCCTGCAGAAAGGGATTGTTCCCTGCAACTTCCTTGAGCCCATGGAGCTCCAGAACAAGCTGCATATCCAGGTGAGGAGGTCCAGCAGGAGATGGTGTCCTGGGGAGGTCAGGTCCACATATATTAGCACACAACCTCTTCTGGGCCTTCCAACAGGACCCATATCTACAACTCCCTCCCTCTTTGTAACACTGGCGTTGGGTCTTCTGTCTCAGAGTCACCTCAACATGAGCTCAGAGATCTGCAATATCTGGGCAGATGCTGTGTGGATGTCTCCCCACGTGGTGGTTGGCAATGCCAGGGACATAAGGGGTAGAGAAGTCACCCCTCCCCAGCTCAAGACCCAGACAGACCTTGGGAAAAATAGTGGGTTGGAGAGGGTGGTCCACAAGGCAGCAGCCCCTCAGCTCCCTTAGGAAGGGTGGGATTGACAGCGCTACTTTCTTTTGATCCGGTGCAGGAAGAAATGTCTCTAGAAGCTGAGCTCCCAGAGTCACCCAGCTTCACTGTCCCCGAGAAGCCACGACGGCCAGCACCAGGTCAGTGAGGAGTTGGTGGGACGGGGAGGGTGGTGAGGGAGGACAACCTTAGGGGAGAAACCCCTAACAGTGGGTTTGAGATGGTTTCCTTGGTGCCATGTCCTCATATGTTGAGACCAGGGCTTGAGCTCATCTCCACCTCATTCCTGGAGCCAGTTGCAGTCGAGGATGGGGAGATAAGAAAGCAGGAGGCAGAAGCAGCAACTGAAGTGCTGAGGGCAGAGTAAAACAGAGCATGTAGGTTCCCAAGGGAAGCAGATCCGTCTGTGCTCTTAATTCGCACATCAACCAATGGGAAAGAGGGTCTGGGCACAGGAATGGGGCAAGTGACCCAGCTAGTCCGAACCTTGCAGTAGAAGGTTCTTTATCAGCTTCTCCTTAGAGAAGGACATCGGATGGTTTTAGTGCTCTTGTGAGCTGGGCTAGGTTTGAAGCAGCCATTGTTGCCCTGGGAAGGTGATTCCTGGCTGATGCTACCTGGTGTCCCGCATCCCAGGCCTGAGGCAAGGATGGTAGTAATGGGGCAACCACATCGCTCTTAGCACAGTTAGTTTAGGATGCTGGGAAACCAAAATGGGGCTCTGCAGCCCACATCTGCACTGTGGCAGGAGCACTCAGGAGCATGGTCCAAAATTGCAACTTAAAGCTGGGGAGAGCCTGTGTCATGAGCGCGTGAGAGCGTGAGATGAAGCAAAGAGCTGGAAGAAGTGTTGCAAGATTTCCTCTCTAGAAAACATCAGAGGTGGGAGCCTGTGACTGAGCTCTGAGCTCCATGCTGCTGCAGGAAAAACCCACTTGGGGTACAAAATCCCACAGTGTAGAGGTGGTACCCACATGGGTGTTAACCTGCTGCAGCTTGTTCTGGCTATCACTGGCCAACCTGCACACCAAGAAATAAAATTAGGAGTATGTGGACAACCAGTATCCAAGCTCCCTATGCGGAGTTGGCCTGAGCCAGTCAGTGGCGGGGAAAGGTGGAACAACAGAGCACTAATGACAGGACAGGGCTCATGTCCCAAGCAGAGCAGCCTCACAGGCAGTCCAGTGGTAAAGCTGATAGAAAAGATGTCTGCAGGCTCATGGGAGTTAAGGACAAACAGCTCAGGGACCCAACAACCTCAAAGAGCATCTTTAAGGCACCAAAAGCCAACGCGGCTCTAGCAGTGGGGCCACGTTTAACAGCATAGTTCTGACCCATCCTGTAACGAGCATGGTCATGTCAAAGCACTGACAAAACATAGAGCAGGTCCTTCTGATCCACCCAGGAAAAACATCCCACTCCTGCAGCTCCTGTCCCTGTAAGAGAGAAGGCACAGAGCCTCTGCTCAGTGGATTCTATCTAGATCTTACCAGCAACCCTCCTTGCAGCTGGTGCTGCAGCTGTTCAAGGGACCACCACTGGCCTCAAGACTGGCTCTTGCAGGTAACGATGGGTGTTGAGGAGAGGGAACTGCAGGAGATCTGAAGGTCTGTTTAGGTGCAGAGTGGCCGTGCTTACCCTGCCCCACTTGCTGAGTCACCTCTTCCTTCCTCTGCAGACTACATTCCCGCTCCTGCGACGCAGTCAAGAGACACAGCCAAGGTAAAACCCTGTGAACACAGCCCCTGAGGTCCTGCTGGTGTTACAAATCTGCATTTGTTGTGCGTTGAAAAGTGCTGGCATGTCCAGCAAGCACCACGGCCCTGGGAGCATTTCAGATTTTCATTGTTCAGGAGCCTCTGCAAAGCATAATGTCAGGGCTAGGGGCCAGCAGGTCATCAGGACCCAATCAGTTGACTAGGGATGCTTTTTTAGGAGGTCTCCTTCAGGTCGAGTCCCTGTGGACTCAGGGCTGTCAGCAGAACCATTGTGCAACTCTCATCTTGGTTGATCTGCAGCACTTCAGAAGGGAGAAATAGGAGAGAGCTTGGCTGTAATGCACATGCTCCTGGTCAGGGTCTGCACATCAGAAGGTCATGCTGAGGTGGGAGATGGGAAAACATGGCAATCTTGACTCAAAAAAAAAAAAAAAAAAAAAAAAGATGGGGTTAACCATTAACCCAGCTCTGTGAGGTTATGAGCAGAGATGTCTCCCTGACCAGCAGCCAGATGATGCCCTGCACCTCAGATAGGACTCAGATGATTGCAGTTTCCACATCCTGGTCCCTCTCCCTGCCCTCACCAAGATACCCAAGCTCTGAGACCCACTTTACCACCCACAGGAGGCCAAAGCAGCTGTTACCAGCCCCCATGTCCTCAAGGTGCATTACAAATACACAGTTGCCTTGCAAGTCAAGCCAGACCTCTCCTACAAAGAGCTCCTGGACCTGGTCTGCAAGAAACTGGAGCTCCAGCCCAAGCACACACAGCTGAGGTGAGGTGCTGGCCACTGTGGGGAGTTAGAGCCTTGTTCTTAGGGCTCCCACCCTCACTCCACATCCTCTGCACACCCAGGTACAAGCCCCCAGAGAGCCCAGAGCTGGTGAGTCTGGGAGCAGAGAACCTGGAATCGGCTTGGAGACAGAGCAAGGACAACTGTCTGACAGCCTGGTGCGACATCACGGAGGTCAGTAATAGCTAGCAGTGGGAGCCACTTCTTCTGCCTGCTCCTGGTGAGGAACCTAAGCAGATAGTGCCTTTTCTTTCCTTACCATGAGCAGACACTTGTGGCTTTCAAAGCAAGTCAGTGAGCTCTTGAAAGAGAGGAGTAAAGAGGAGCAGCAGAGCTTGTGTCTCTTACCCTGGGACAAATTATAAGAAGCCCAAAGGTGTCCTTACCAGCTTATTTCCTGCCATAGGGAGAAGGTGTTTTATTGGACAGCAAACCAGAGGAGTTGATGCAGGAGGCAACGCTGGAGGCAACGGAACTAACCCGAGTTGTAGCACAGTACAATTACGAAGCCACCCAACCTGAAGACCTGGAGTTTCAGGCAGGAGATGTGATACTTGTTTTATCCAAAGGTAAACGTGCTCCTTCTGCAACAGGGGAGGGACCTCCCAGGTCTGCTGAGAGCATGGGTCTGACCCTGAGATGTTAAGTGCCTGCAGCAGCTGCTGCTCAGTTCGGTAGAAGTAGTGGGTCCCCAATGTAAAAGCATAGACATAGGTTTGGGTTGGAAGGGACCTTTCAAGGCCATCTAGTCCAACCCCGCTGCAGGGAGCAGGGACACCTGCAAATAGAGCAGGCTGCTCAGAGTCCTGGCCAACCTCACCTGGAATGGTTCCAGGGATGGGGCATCAACCACCTCTCTTGGCAACCTGGGCCAGGGTTCCACCACCCTCAGTGTGAAAAATTTCTTCCTCAGATCCAGTCTAAATGTCCCTTCATTTAATTTAAAACCCCTTGTCCTGTCAAACATCTGCCAGTCAGGCCAAAAACTCTCAGGTATTTGGTCAGATACTTGATGCACGTTCTTTGGTGGAGTCTACAAGCTTCACCTGGGACTTTGATCTCTTTCCCTAATTCCTCATGTCCTCCGAACCAAAATGTTTTGGGGGACATGCAGAGCAACAGCCTTCACTGACAGCAAACTTCTCCTGCAAGTTGTCCTTTGCCACAAGACACACAGGACCTGAAGTCTGCTCCATTTCTTTCTACAAGCACCTTCTTTCACCACAACTGACTTGAGCAATAATAGCAGCAGAGCGCCTCCAGCTCTACCGTGGGCTTCCCACCCAAGCCTCAGTGTCACACATGCTTCTTCCAACATTCATCAGCACATCTATTCTGTCACCCCCTTCCCCAAACACCTTCAAGTTGGCAGTTTCACCTGAACTGTTTTCAAACTTACTCATCACAGCTTATTTTCTCGAGGAGTTGCCTTGTATTGGCTGCCACCTCCATAATGGGAGGATGCTCCTATTCCCAATCCTCTTACCTGGCACCTTCTGGATGGTTTTCTTTTTAAGGTTACAGTCCTCCATGAGCCTCAATCCTCTTCTATCAATCTTTAGTACTTCTGAGATAATTGAGGCTTAAATAGAGACTCAAACTTAGCAAGATCTATCACATGGTTTTGAGCTGGATCCTTTCAAGCCTATACAGAAAGCACAGGAAGGAGGAAAATGTTATTGTGCTCCAGCAAAAGCTGACAGCGAGTCTGCATTAGGTGAAGAATTTAATACAAGGCATCCATTTCCCTCCTCAGTTGAGTCTCCTAGTGAAATAAAAACATCACAAATAGTTCTAAAGGAAAAAAAAAAATGATACTTTGCTCTATGTTGCACTGTCACAACTTTGTGCTGGCTGTCAGGCTTCGGCCACAGTACACAAGCGATCATAGTCCCCCCTCTGTTGCTGGACAGGGGAGTTTTTGCACCATACAACATTGATGATTTCCCGCCCCCCCATTCTCCTCTCCCCTTCACCACTCAGCTAAATATTTCCCATTACAAAGTTAGTTCTCACCTCATTTGGTTCCTCACAGCAAGAGTTTCCAGAGCTCTGAAGTTTTACTCAACCTGGGGTAGCAGAGGCTCTTGGTTGTTTTTTTTCTCTCATTGTTTTTTTTTGTGGTGGTTCTTTTGTTTGGTTGGGGTTTTTTTGTTTTGTTTTTGTTTTTGTTGGTTTTGATATGAAAATGGAGAGGCAGGTGAAAAGGCACATTAGTTGGCATCTTGAAGAGGACACCTTGAGGTCTCAGATCATTTCCTTGTTCTCCACACTCACTGTGTTTCCACTGTCTTCTATTAAAGGCAGTTTCTAAGCCCCTTGGTCTCTACTTTGACCTCCTATTCCACCTTAATCAGTCAGCTCTTTCTTCCATTACAACTTCACTCTCTGCCTCAGTCCTCCTCAGCCCCTTCCCTCCACATTCCTCCTCTACCCAGCTAAAAATCAACCAAACAAAAAGGTTTATCACAGCAGAAAACCTTCAAACGTTGATCTTGGGCCTGTCTGTAACACATGGAGCTTGTCATGCTCCCAGGGTGACAAAAACGGTGTCGATTTTCTCTTCCAGTGAATGAACACTGGTTGGAAGGCCAGTGCAATGGGAAGATTGGCATCTTCCCATCTGCTTTCGTTCAGCAGTCTACCACTAATGACCCAGAGATCTGATTTCAGAAGAGCTTATAAAAAAGTCCTGGATGTGGAAAGAAATTATGAATTTAACTGTTGCAATTAAAGAGTTTCCATATTAATCATCGCATCTGAAAATGAACTCTAAATATTGTTGCAACTCCTATTAAAAGCTTTATTCTTTATCTTTTGTGTTGTCCTCTAAAACAGGTACTTAATTGAAAAGTTGCTAATTGTCTTCCAGTTAGGAAGAGATTCCCTCCTAAAACCTGTGCTTGCCACCTGCCCTACTGTCCTTATCAAAGCTCTTACACAGACACACCAGCAGCTGGGAAAACCCAGCAGGTGGTGCCACCTGTACTTACAGCCCTGCCAGCAGACCCAGAAGAGGAACTGGCCTTCAGGAAGCTATGGTCCAGGAAAGCTGAACAGTGTTTGCCTCCTTCAAACATCACACAATCCCAGACTGGGGGGGGTTGGAAGGGACCTATGGAGATCATCTCGTCCAACTCCCCTGCTCCAGCAGGCTCACCCAGAGCAGGTTGCCCAGGATTACTGCCAAACCCAAGAGCCAACCCCACAAACTCACACTGCTCCATCCGACAACTAACTTCAAAACTCCATGTTCCTGTTGGAGCAAGGGGCCCAAAACTGAACCCAGGATTCGGGGGGGTGGCCTCACCAGTGCCCAGTCCAGGGGGATGATCCCCACCCTAGTCCTTCTGGTCACACTAGTGCTGATACAAGCCAAGATGCTGGTGGCCTTATTGGCCACCTGAGCACACTGGATCATCCACAGCTGGCTGTCGCCCAACACCCCCAGGTCCTTTACCACTGGGCGGTTTCCAGCCACTCTGCCTCAGGCCTGGAGTGGTGCAGGGGGGTGTTGTGACCGAAGTGCAGAACCTGTTGAACCTCATCCCATTGGCTTCAGCCCATCGATCCAGCCTGGCCAGGTCCTTTTGTAGAGTCTCCTACCTTTAAGCAGATCAGTGCTGCCATCCAACTTGGTGTCGTCTGCAAACTTACCGAAGGTGCCCTTGATCCCCTCATCCAGATCATTGATAAAGATACTAAAGAGAACAGGCCCCAACAATGAGCTCTGAAGAGAGCTCAGTATTCTCAGGTTGTCTGGATTCAATGACCATCCATCATTTCAAAACCAGAACATCTTTCTAGCTTTCTTTGACACACTTGGAGGTGGGCAGTTTAAAAGCCAGCTGCAAAAAGCCAACATCCCCATCTGCAGGCAGGTCAACACCCCAGGATCTGTTCTCCAAGTCCCAGTGCCTGTGCTCAGTAGGGTTCAACCTGCAACTGAAGAGCAGCTTTGCAAGGTATTCCCATCCCAGACTTCTGGTTTGGTACATAAAAAGGTATTGCACCCAGGCAGCACAAAAACCGTGATCCAATTACCTGCACTGAGCCCGAGCCAGAATCCCAAATAGCGAACTTAAAAATACAGTAATTCAGCTTCAAGCCTTTTTCTGAAATGTCCAGAAAAATAATGTATTTTTAGAAGCCTGCAGCCAAGTTACACAGAAAATAAATGCTACACACAGACCTGGGTGGAGAGAACATGGTTTAATTAAAGGCAAAGCTGATTTCAGCAGCTGCAGTTCTTGCACAGACAGACAAAAAACACAAAAAAAGCTTACGACACAAACCAGTTTCTATCGGGGAGCCCCTTCCCTCGCTCCCCCAGGCATCGGAGGGCGGAAGGGGAGTCCCAGCCGAGCGTTGGACGCATTCCCGAGGCCGGATGCTCATGCACAAGTGGAAGGGTGCGGCTGGGACCCTGGCACTGCCGGGAGTTGAGATGGCGAACCTGGTTAGCTCGTCTAGGGTGCAAGAGTCAGTGAGACGGTTCGAACACTGGAATGTTGCAGCTGCCTGGGTACACAGCTCCATACACAAACCGGGAGGGCTGGAGGGACGTACAGAGGGGCTTGGTTCGTGTTGCCACTAGGTGGGAACTTCACTTTTTGGACTTTTTCAAGGAAATACAGCTTTGAAATACAACAAAGAACAGTGATGTTGCTACGGTGGAGATCGCGGGGGAGCTGCTTGTACTGCCCCCCCGCCCCGGAGGGGCATCGTGTCTCCTCCGTCTTCCCTTTTTGTATTCTTTGGGGCTGCCCAGACTCCAGTGTCACTTCGGCTCCTGCACGTGTTTTGCTCTGCAGCTGACTTCCAGCTCAGAGATCCTGAATCCATCACACAAACCCCTACTGCTAAACACAGCAAATGGACATTTGAGATTGTTTCCGGAACTTCCCTGGGAAACCTAACAGAAATGCTGTCCTTGTCCTTTAACGAAGCTTCCAGTCTTCCTTCCCCCTAATAAATAGCAAATAAAACGTTTCCCTTTTCCCTTCTGCACCTTTTCACCTATTGAACAGCTCTAGGCTTTCTTCTGCGCGCGGATGCGCGAGCGCGCGTGCGTCTGCGGGTGCCTTGGATTTCGCTCTGGAACGGAACGTTTGGGGCTGCAGCTGGTGGGGCGGGAGACGGGTTTCTGCAGAGCCAATGGGTGTGCCTGCGTGGCTGTGTGGGGGGTGGGGTGGGGGGTGTGTGTGCGCGCCCTCGGACACTCCGCGCTGTCCGGGCCGACTGGCGGCTCTACCCAGCCCTGCTGGACACCTGATTATTTTCTGTGAGATGTTGCGTGTTGGTAATGAAACTACTAGCGCCCAGAGAAGATGGGAGGATGGAGAGAGAAAGAAAAAAACCAAACCAAAACAAAACCAAAAACCATTGAAAGCTTTTCTACCTACCTATTAAAATGAGTTCAGGCCGTGAATGCACAGACTAGCCTGCCCTTTGCGGGGCTAGCCACTAGGCTACAGTAAAATGTACAGGAATCAAACATTAATTTAAAACCCCGTAGCCGTTAACTTGCTTGTCCAGCAGAGTGCTGCAATGCCCCGCGTCACCCATGATAGCTCAAACACCTGCTGAGAGGAGGGCATTTCATGCTGGAGTCTCTAAGCCACCCAATGGGCTGGCCAAAGCCTTTGGGTGAAAGGTGAAGTGGTGTCAAGTGCCAGACTCTCCTTCATGAAACTCCTTTGCTAGGCCAGGAGATCGAGCCCCACCTTGCCACCAACCACCTCTGACCGGAGCAGCAACTGGGGCTTTCATTGCTACACACTGACTACGAAGCACATCTGTGTACGGAAGAATTCAGTGTGGTCTTACTACTGAGATAGTAATAAAGATGTTTAGGAGTAATTTCAACTACATTCTCAGTCAGCGAAGCAATCATTAATGGATTCCTATTTTATCTCCCCAAAGAGAGGAAAAGGATTGAGAAGTTCTCATTGGCTTCTCCCATCTGCCCTTTGTTCTCAGCTTTTACTTCCCATGTGGCTGGGGACATGCACGATGGAGAAGGTGAGAGGCGGTGATACCGGGTTACTGAGTGAGACAAACAGCAGTTCCGCTCTCCCTCCGGAGGGCCCATGGATGGGAGAGTTCCTGATGTCATTGGTGGGTTTTTTTTCTTGCACTGCAGACGTTTCGTGCACACTCAGTGGGTTGGTGGAGCACTTAGGCCCTCCCGACAGCAAGGAACAGAAGAGAGGGCTGCCACCTGCACAGGACCGTGTGGGCCAGTCCTGCAAACCCAACATGCCATGGTTTATGGAGCCTTCGGTTGCAAGGGTTGCCACCTTCTGTCTCAATGCGGCGGGTTCATGGTGCCTTGTCCGCGTTGCTGCTTCTGCTTCTGCTGCATTAACAGCTGCTCCAGGGCTGAGGGTCCAGGGTGCATCATGGAACTGGACCAGATGGACTAAAAACAAAGAGCCAATGCTAGGACTTCCTTGCGTTAGAGAGCCCCCCTCTTACAGACGAGAAAGTGGAGAGAGACTTGATCTTAAAGGTCTTTTCCAACCTGAACAACTCTGTGTTTCTGTATTCTCCCTCTTTATCGCTCATACCTGGCCTATCAAAAAAGTTACCCAGACTTCAAAGAACACCTTCTAAAGAGAGGCTGCCTGGAAGAAGCTTATCCTCCCCCAGAATTCTCATTACCATAAAAATTCATCTCACATTAACAGTTACTAATTTTAGACTAGTCAAAGCAATTGTTATAATTTCTTCCAGTACTGCCAGCCCAGGCTTGTTCTGTAAAATAGTCTCGAACACCAAGAACTGGAAAACGGTGACATCTTCCAGAACTGGTCACACCTCCCACATCCCCTGCATGAGTGAACCTGCAGGAAAAACCCTCGGCTTCTGACACTTGCAATGGGCTAACGCCCATCACCAGCTCTTCTGGCCCCACCAACAAGCACCCATGCCTGAGCTTCAGTCAAACACACCTTCAGGCTCTCCATAAGCACAGCTGAGGAATCTTCCATAGCAGGAGGGCCTTGGGCTGCCCAGGTGCCACTGGGAGCACTGGACTGGTGCCAGCTGCTCTCTGAAGATGAAGATGTTGCTGGGAGATAGTCCAGACCAAACCCTCCCATTGCTGGAACAGGAGAAAGACAAGTTCAAAGGAATGTAGCAAAACCACCACAGAAAAAAACACCATCAGCGGGCTTTGCACAAGCCCGGAACCCAGCACTTGCCTGGCTTATCTGTTTTCCAGCGGTCTGCAACTCTCCTGTCCCTGTTGTCTGGAGTCCCAATAGGTCCAAAGTTGGAGAAGGGAACCGAGTTGTGGTTATGGGTTGGAGGGGAGCTTGGCAAGCTGCTGGGGTTGGAGGAGTGAGGAGACTGGCTGGCTGGTGTCGAATGATCTAGTGATTACAAGGCAAAGTGAAAAAAGGTCAACAGAAACAGAAGAAGCCTCTCTATTTCAAATTTCTTAGCACTGCTGCTAATTCTGCCATCATCCAGTTTTCTTCAATGCTGAAGATCAGTTTTTATTCCCTCTATTACATGAGAGTAATGCAAATCCCTAAGTTCCAAGTGAATTTTTTTTGTGCATATACAAGAATTGAATGACTATGTTTAATGCATACATGTGCTTACCAGAAAAACAAAAAACCAAGAAACCTCAAGAGAGCTGGCCAGCCAAAGTGAGCTTTCTCCAGGTTTCTTGAAGAACTTTTCATAGAATCACAGAATGGTTTGGGTTGGAAGGGACCTTTCAAGGTCATCCAGTCCAATCCCCTGCAGGGAACAGGGACATCTCCAACTATAGCAGGTTGCTCCGAGCCCTGGCCAACCTCACCTGGAAGGGTTCCAGGAATGGGGCATCGACCACCTCTCTGGGCAACCTGGGCCAGGGTCTCACCACCCTCAGTGTCAAAAATGTCTTCCTTCTCTCCGGTCTCAATCTCCCTTTTTTAGTTTAAAACCATCACCCCTTGTCCTGTCAACACAGGTCCTGCTAAAAAGTCTGTCCCCATCTTTCTGACAGGCCCCTTGAAGTACTGAAAGGCCACAAGAAGGTGTCCCCAGACCCTTCTCCGGGCTGAACAACCCCAGCTCTCTCAACCTGGCCTCACAGCAGAGAGGTTCCAGCCCTCCAATCATTTCATAGTTTTTCTCTTTCCTATATCTACATTATGAAATCCAGTTCTTCCTGCTTATTCCAAAAAAGCAACACTAAAAGTATATGGATGTTTGAGTTAAAGCCCTACTCCCAAATGTTTGTCAGGAATCTTAAATTAAAGAGATTTCAGGATGTAACAGCTCCTTCAACTTTTATCCTGTTCAACTACTTCAATTAAAACCAGGTTCTTACACTATATTAGTTACAGAATCCCCTGATATTTCTGAGGGCATATAAAGAAAAACCAACAGAAACCTTCAGACACCTTGTCAGGCAGTTGATTGTTGTTTTCTTTTTTAATTTCCAGTTACATTTAACTTGCAGTAGGTTCAGAATTAACTCAAATCCTGTTAAATCACCAGACATAAGAAAGACCATACCAGGATTACCTGAGCTGGCTGGAAGGGATGGAGACCACGGAGTCCCTTCAAAAAGAGAATATAGTGAAGTCTCCTGATGGGCAACTGAAGGGGTGACTTCTGTTTTTGTGCTGGTATTCATGTTTTTCCCATATACCTCATTGAACATGCTGTTATTTGGGTATCTTTCCTGAAGAAAAAAAAAAAAAAAGAAGGAAAAAGAATTTAAGAGTTTAAGTATTTGATTTATTTCCAACATTGAGACTGTACAAAGGAAACAGTTATAGATCAAAACATTTTCCTAGTATATTTTTTGCTCCCCAGTCTCCCCTTCTCTGACCACTTTATTTAACATGAAGTCCATCACATTGCGATCAGGACACGTTTCTCCTGGCTAAACTGCAAAGCCTTCACAAAACCTCTAAATTCTCAGTACTCAAAAAAAGAGTAGCAAGCCCCTGCTCAGTTCTCTGGAAAAGAAGAGGTAATCCATCGCTCAGGAAATAAAACCCTCCACACCCCAAGCACTTTGAGATGCACCTTTTCAGTCAACTCCACAATTGTACTAAGAGCAAGGGAGCCATGAACTCACCCTGACTCAACAGTACATGTGCAGAACTATAGCTAGAGAGAATTTGGGAAGACGACCAATCAAGGCAAAGATAATCTTGCTGATACAGCCTGAATTAGGCACCCACAGGGATTTCTTTCAGGTTTTCCACTGGTTTGAGGGGAAGGCCATCCCCACATTGATGCCACATTACTTAGTTTAATGGTAAGCTCAAACAGCAAAGGGCTGCAGACTCTGGTCCTTGCTTACCTGATTAAGGGAAAAGCCACTGAGGGACAGGAAAGATGATGATTGAGACATCAATTCTGATGGTTTTTCCAGCAGGGACTTCTTCAGAAACCCAAAAAGGTAAAAAGAGCAGTTAGTGTTCAGCGTAGTGAGCAGGAGGAAAGTGTGCTATCAAAAACTGCTGCAGTTGTTTTGGTCACATTTAAAACCTTCCTTGTATTTTAGCTCCAGCACCTTGGAGGACAGGGGAAGCAAATTGACAAATGCAGAAAATCAGTAGTTTCCCTACTAACTGTAATTAATATCTAAAACTCAATCACAACAGCTTAGAGTCCCAGGTAACCTCCACTGCCAGAATAGCTTTACAAATCCTAAGCATAATACTCTGCCTGATAGATCTAGAGAAGAGATTCCTGCCAAAAAATCCCCTATGGTCGTGTAAAAGCTTGTACAAATGAGACAGGCTCCTTCCCAGCAATCAGAGGACTCCTTTGAACGTGACTAGACTCTTGGACGTGGCTACTGACAGGATATTTTTCCATTTTGAGCGCATCCCTGCTGCACAGACATTTCTTAGACAGCAAGAGCAGCCAAGGGCTGTGATTTTTTTAATTGGGTTTAACAGTCCAAGTAGGATTTAGCACGCTCTTGTTTTCATTATAAATAAGCCTAGAGAGGAAGAAAAAACCCCAACCCCCCAGTGTTTAAAACAGAGGGTCCAAAATACCCCTAGAGTTCTATGTTAAGATATTAGGAACCATGACCTTTTCCATCATTTACACCACCCCCTCTCATACAGCTGTTATTGCCTGCGTAATAGTTCCCAGCCTTTCTCTTTGGTTCTTACTATGATTAAAAAGTGAAAAATAGTGTCTCTGAAACAAGGCTATTTAGGGAGGAAACTGGATCCATTATTATCGATACAGAAACCAAAGAAAAAATCATAAAGCTTGGCTGCTGGACAACCACCAAACCGTGTGATCCAAAGTGAAAGGTGCAGTTTTGTCCCAAACAGCAGCCCGCTTGCACTCCTACTGGCTCAGCCTGTTGGATGTTTTTAAACTGATTGCTCAAACAACAAAAACCTGACCCAGCATCCCTCTCTCTTGCACATGATCTCAATAGCTGGAATATCTTTGCTTTTATTTTGTAAGCTTAAGACAAACAGCCTCATTTTCTTGGCAAGCAGCAACAAGCTTGTTAGATTTTCAAAGTGACAACTCATTACTTTGAAAGCAGATTTTAAAAGGCAGACAAAATTCATGCTCTGCATATCCACGCAGTTTGCACAGAGAATTCCCTTCCATTTGTCGGCAGACGGCAACAGTAGGAGCTTCAAAGGAAGCAGCTGAAGAAGCAGCTATTAGTTTCCTTAGCAAAGGTATCTGAGACACAAATGGGTGTCTATTTTGCTGATAGCTCCTTGGGATGGTGTGGAAAATAATCGAGGAATAGACTTAACCAGAGATTTCCAGTAGAGTCACAAATAACTCTTCTTTGTTGCTGCTACTAATCTGAAATAGGAGTATTTAATGAGCACGTAGTGCATTTTCAGAGGCAATTTATAAATTGAGCAGCTCCAAGGCGCTGCAGCTAGTGAACTAGGAAGGCTTTAATACAGAAATGTAGGAAAAAAGAGAAAATAATATCCCAACCAAAAATGACTGTATTTCCATAGGAGTACAGACTGTATGTATTTCTGTAGGAGCTAATGATTACTTAGCTACTTGCTTGAAATTTTCTTCCAAAGCCATCTCGCCCTTTTACAAACTCTTTTGCATTTAGCAGAGCAGATTCCCCCTGCTTTTAAGGAATTTTTACGTGCAGATTATAATAAGCAACACTTGTTCTGATGATTTCCCACAGCCAAATCTGTGCTCCCCGCTATTACTGAGGCCACACAACTACAGAAGAGCGAGTGTGTTCAATGACACATTGTCTCTCCTGTGGACTGTACTTGCAAAAAAAACCCAAATCAATCCAAAAAGAA
Organism: Ceryle rudis; assembly: GCA_033439905.1. Taxonomy (NCBI): domain Eukaryota; kingdom Metazoa; phylum Chordata; class Aves; order Coraciiformes; family Cerylidae; genus Ceryle; species Ceryle rudis. Next base: position 15,755 of record JAAGNO010030934.1, read on the forward strand.
AACAAAACCAACCAACCCAAACCCCACAGTTATTCTGATTCCTGAACAAATGAGCAGGCCTGAAGTTGGCCCAAGAGCTCTGCCCTGGGCCTTCAGCTGGTCTGAGCTCACATGAAGCCTAGCTCAAGAGTGAGGCAGGGAAGTGGACAGGAGGGATGGGGGAGAGAAAAAGGAATTACACATTTCTTATAATTTCATAGAAGATAGAGATGCAAGTTCAGAGTGAGAAGCGGCAGTATTACATCAAATACATACAAAGAGGCTTCGTCCAGGAAGAGAGGCGAGAGGCCCCAGCAGAGCTGGGTAAAGATCAGGAGGATTAGAGAAAATCAGCTCTTCCTCCTCCTCCAAGGCAGCCAGACTCTTTAACAGGTCCGGAGGAAGCAGAGGGGAGCTCTTGGGGTCCTAGTGACAGAAATGAGCACAGTGAGACAACAGAAGGCAGAAAGGGGAACAGCAAGAGATGGCGAGGAGAGGCTAAGCCACAGCAGGACAAGAGAAAACAGCGAGAGAAAGGCAGGTGGCAGCATGCAGAAGTGGCGGGGTGAAGAAGTGGGGCAGCAGAAGTGTGTTGAGACACACAAAGGAAACTTAACTAGCCCCGTGGCCTAATGAGCAGCGGGATGAGGAGTGCACCATCATAACAATGGGCAGCTAGTTTTAATTAGCAGAGCATGTGGTTCCCACTGCACCCATGCCAAATACTGAACCTGTTTTCACATTCGAGGACAGGGAACACAAAATCTTACAGTTATTCTTCTATAGCTGACCTGGGACTAATTTAGGTTTCTAGCAAAATGACAATTTTCATCTTCTTCCCTCTTTTCCTTGTAGAGTTTAAATCCCATAAGACTTATTTCCACTGCTAATGGCCACTACACCAGTGTACAGCTGACCAGACCACTGGGACAAAATCCCCTGCATCTTGGTGTCTTGACATGCAACTTAACATCATGACTTTTGTGAAGGATGCTTAAAAACACAAGTATGACAAGCACAGCTTCTGTCCGTACCACACTGTGCTGGCACCAAGGCAGGGTTTCCCTTTTAGGGATGAGAACAATGCTCTGACCCTGTCTCCATCTAAAAATGATGAGGTGAAATCAGGGTAGAGGCAGACTCCTGTACATTGTCTGGCTTCTCTCTCTGAAGGACAAGCCAAGTGATCTCTGCTGACCTTCTGAAAACCCTGAGTGCATTTACAGAGGCGCATCTGACTGAAGGTTTAAAGAAGCCTCTGTTTAAGTTGCTGTATAAACATCACCAAAAGCACTCACAGACAACTGTTAATAAATAGCAAAGACTGCAGGTTTTATGAACAGCAACACAAGGCACAACTGCATGAGCAGAAGCAAAATATTCCAGGAGTGCAGCAAAGAGCTAAGGAAGTTGTTCAGCTCTCACTGTGTGGTGGGATTTGCAGGAAAAAAAAACCCCAAACAAACCAACAACCAAAAACCAAAAATAAAACAAAAACCACACAACAAAAAAAAAACCCCACACAATCTAAGACAAGGCTGCTCCTGCCGGCCTCAATTCGACTTGTAAGACCTACTTGAAAGCAAATCTTCAAGGACTGGATCCAACACACAGCCAACTAAAATGTAGAATTCACCACTGTTTGAGAGAATCCCATTTTCAATATCCAGCTCCCTACTAAACAAGCTTACATTGACCCACTTCAGGCTACAGGGCACTCCTAAAAGGAGGAATCTCCTGGAGATGTCAGGAACATCAGAGCCTCATTTTACCACTCACAGCATGGATCTTTACCTCAAAGGTCATCCTGGAGACAGTGTCCTGCTCTGGACGGAAGACTCCTTGCCGTTTTCCCCTGCGGTCCATGTTAGGCTGCTGTGCCATCACCCTATTGTCAGCCATGCCATAGGAAGAGTCCCAGTAATATTCTGGCACCTTGACTTCTGAGGGGTTCTGGTTATATGGCTCCATTGGGAAAGGCTTCATTTTTTTCTCCAGAGGTTGCTGTTGCATCACGGGAGGCTGTAATGACTGTTCAAATAATTTTAGAGGGTCCTGGGCCTGCAGGTAATAGGACTGCTTTACAGGCATGATCTTCCCCAGGGAGCCTTGGACTTGAGGCGGGTTCCAGAGCTGTTTTGACGAGTCTGTCTGTGGATACTGAGGCAGAGATGCATCATTTCACCAGCAGGTAGTAACCACTGATGTGAAGTAAAAGCCTAACTCCATTCACACTGTCAGCCTGGCTCACTTGTGATGGACATTTCACAAACATTCTGATTTACGGTGTTATTCACCAAAATGCCATGGTCTTGATAGGCATCTCATACTCACCAGTTAAGCTTTACACAAACGGTCAAGTATAATCCTTGCTCTAATCCAGTGCCTCATAAACCCTTTACTACGGCACCGAGCAGCACTTTGCTGCCCAGATACAGAATCCTATGCTTGTACCTACTAAACTTCAGCTCTTTTTCAAGTTTGCCCAGAAGTTCACAGATCAAAATTTCTCACTGAAGTCTTTAATGATGGTTTTGAGAAGGTAATCCATGAACATAAGGCTGTCTGATCTGAGAATGGCTCGGTTTGGGTACAAGAGTGGCGTTAATAGCAGTTACTGGAATCTGAGCAAGTGGCAGAAAAAATACTTAAGGCTGCTTTGGGATAGTCACGGGAAATGGGGCCACGTGTCATGACAAAACTGTATGAGCTGAAAATAGATGAAAATTCCACTGTCTTCCAATAGCTATATATTGTGCTGGTCAGTCCAGTTACTACAATATCTGAGCATCTCAGTCTATGCAGCTTCAAAACTTCTATACAACTAAAATTGGGTTTAAAGAGCAAAAGAAACTTCTTAAAAAACCACTCAGAATATGAGAGTCTGTTCCTAAGAATTTGCCTACATAAGGGAGCAGGGAGTTGGACTTGATCCTTATGGGTCCCTTCCAACTCAAGATACTCTATGATTGCTTCCATTTATTTTTAAACAAAGCTTAACTTAAGTCGTTTACCTGCTGGAATCCGGAGTGGTGTGGTGGGCTCTTCCCAAGGCCCTGCACAGCTTTTGTAGGGGACTGTTGCTGCTGCTGCTGGGCCAGAGCTTGGACCTGTAACTGGCTTGCGGACTGTGCTGTTGCCTGAGCTGGTAAAGATGAGAGGGGTTGCTGGGAAGGAGGTGGTGTTTGCTGAGGTCCCTGGGTCATTGGCCCTGGTCCAGAGGGCCGTTGCTGGCTGTAAGGAATGTGGGACTGTTTCCCACCTTGCACCTGGTTTCCTGCAGGCGAGTGAGCTGTAGGCTGAAGGAAGGTTCCTGGGACAGAAACACCACCTGGGAAGGTGTACCCTGTGCTCATGGAGAAAGCCACAGGAGGGGGGACAACATAGGTTGGAGGTGGAAACCCTAGGAAAGACAAAACCACACCTTTAATCACAATTTGCCAGAGCAGATAAACCCACTCAGTGTTTTATGGAGGGAGCTTTTTTTTTTCCCCTTCCTTATTTTGTTCATTTAGACCATGAGGACAGAGACACCAGTTTGCATACATGCTCTATAGTGTCCTTTCTCACTGTTGCACCTACATGGCTGTGATCACAGGGGGATTCAGGGTTTGTTCTCCAGTTTTCTTGCAATATTCCAGGCACTGGTAACAGTCATCCAGGGCAGTATCTGGGAGAGCCACATTTTGCCCATCCCACACATCAATCTCCCTGCTTTTTTTCTCCCCACTACCTTTTTCCTTCACCATTCTGGGGTTTTTGATGCTTTACCCTCTAATTTCCCTCCCCCTCAAACACACACATTTTCAGGAACTAAACTTCTGGAGCAATGAACAGAAGCCATTGATATGTCTGCTGCCTCCTCCCAGGAGGATCACCAGTCTCAGGGTCAATTTAGACAGAGACAGATGGTAAGCAAACAAATCTTCATATCCACAAGAGGAATTCCTTTCCTGAAAAGCCAGGTTTGGAAGGCAAGCTTTAATTCTGTCTTATGGGCCAGATTTTATGCTGACTTTGGGACAGGGAAGATGTCCCTCTGTCTTACATTGAGCAACCACACAACAGCTGCAGGAAAGATACAGCTTCCAGCTATTTTGTGAGCAAACACAGACAGCGAGGTATGACCGGAACACCCCACAACAAAATGGGAACATGCGATGTGGTGGCAATGCCACCAAATAAGACCACAGAAATCACAGCTTGGAATGTGTGCACCTCTACAAAAGAACCTGAGCTTTAAAGAAGAAAGCAGTGTGATTGGTATGTTGTAATGGAGCCCTGTGTACAAAGAATCCTTCCTCCTGAGCTAGCAGGCGGCTTTGGCATGTTTTGACCAACTATGGGAACAACCTACTGTGAAGTTCCTTGATCTCACACCCACTAACCAAGAAGAAAGATGGCAGATTTCATGAAAGACCTTGAGTCCAAAGCATTAGGAATCTTATTAATCCCGTCTCATTTCTGCTATGCCCCTTCTTTACTACTTTGGAAGATTCTCAATGTGAGAATCCATGTTCTTAAAACAGCTCCTACCTTCAGAGGCTCTAACAACCACTATTACAGCATTTGCTTTGCAGTCAATAGTAAATCACACTTCAAAAAAAAAAAAAAGGACACAAATTACCTGGCCGGCTAGGAAGGGGAGGAAAAGCTCCTGGGTGATGAATGGGGATGAACTGAGAACTGCTGGCCTGACTTGGAGTCTGAGTTACAGGTGTTTTCCTGGCTTCAGACACTGGAGTCTTCCTCATCTCTGTCTGGGATTTCACCTAATGCAAAAGAAAAGAAAGAAGAAATCAGACAACTTTTCCTGTAATTGCCCACATCACATCTCAAGCCATTAAAAAAAAAACGAACTCCTGGATTGCTCAAGAAATTACTTTCCTTTCCCTACATAACTGGGAGAGGTTTGTAACACAAGAACCCCATTCTCTCTTCCTCACTGACTTAGAGGCAGGTGACCCTGCCTGTCCTCAGGCACTCCTGGCCTCACAAAAGCACTCTAAAGCTGTCTACTCAGAAGATGCAACAGGCTCCTTCTCTAGCAAAAGGGTGGGGAGTGGATATCGTAATATCCTCAGACCACATGAAGAACTTACCACACTGCTCACCTGCAGTGCCTTAAGAAGAAAACAAAGAGTGCAGATGCTATTATGCTTCTCCCAGGGCACCACTTCAACCTAACTCATACTACTTACCTGCAGCACCTTAAACAAAACAAAACAAAACAAACCACACACTACCATGTTCTTCCCAGGGAACTCCTTCAGCCTAATCCCTACAGTGATGTACAGCCACAAACTCCTGCATACTACAAAATTCTTGTGAGCGAGATCATACAGGACATACTGCTGAGGAGCTTTGCCTCTTCCACTTCACTGAGTAACTGCTCTATGTTCTGTTAAAAGAGCTGCACCAGTTAAAGGCAGAGAGAAGAATGTAATGGAATGTTTACCTGATTCTGAGCCTGCTGCGGTCTGGGTCTTCCTGGAGAGGAAGACAGAGGGGAAGACTACTTTCCCTTTGTGTTCAGCTCGGCAGAACTGCCTGGAATGCAAGATGGAGCAGGCAGGAAAAAGACAGCAAGCAAGGAACCCGGGCAATACAGAAAGGGCCCAGGAGCAGACCTGATGCCAAGCCTCAAAAGTGACTGAAAGAAAGGGGTTTATCTGGGATCAAATAAAAAAAATCCAAACCAAACAAACCAAAATAGCTTGTCTGGGGGATTATTTCAACATTTAGTGTTGCTGAGTTCTGCCAAAATACAGTAGTAAAGGGGTAGCTGCATTCAAATGCTTTCTTAAGTTCTTTTCCAAATAAATCCGAATTTCCCCGTTTAGAAATTATGGGAGTGGTTTTTTTGCATTTAATTAAAAAAAGGTAGATTGTACAACTCGAAGGTTTGGGTGTATTTTTGATCTCCTGCTAGAAGAAGTCAGGAGGGAATTCCACCTCAAGGTCCTGGCCGATGCTAAGCACCGTGAACGATGCAGCGCCTGCTCATGCCGCATCTGTTCAGTGCCCACCTTCGCCCTTCATCACATTCTGTATATTTGACTTACATCGTGCTGTCCTTTTTTCCTCTCTCTGCAATAAGCCAAACATTTTTATAACTCACACTGAGAGCTACACATTCTTTTATAGCAATATCAGAGAATTCAAACACACTCTTCCTGCTGCAGGATTTCAAAACATGAGCTCCAGGCCATCATAAACTCAACGCTGCTTTAACACATTTCTAAAGGTGGCTTCCAAAAGATCCCCCCTTGTGGTTTATAGTTAAATTTTAAAACCTAAATAACTAAAATTGATGAATTAAGACAGACAAATTTCAGTTACTTCCCTGCTTCTACTTGACCTTGGAACAGGCTGCCCAGAGAGGTTGTGGGACAATGCGATGCTGAGCCCTTGCTCTGGGTGACCCTGCTGGAGCAGAGGGGTTGGACGAGGTGATCTCCTGAGGTTTCTTCCAACCCCTGCCATGCTGGGATTCTGTGACCTCACCTCAGAACTGTTGATACTACTAAATATTTACTCCCCTCTCAGTGGTTCTAAAGATTCTTATACAGCACTTGAGAGAAGCACCATTTCATCACTGTGACCTCTTATGTTACACCTTGAGTAAGTCTGCATAAAACCTGCCTCTACATCTAATGTTTATTATTTTCCCTATATAGTAGAGATTCAACCTATGTCACACTTTCATGGCCCTGTCTGAGTGTGCAAGTTTTCCACTTATCTATGAAACAGGACTAATTACTTTAGTATAAAATTCTTAATGTTTTTGCTAAGTAGGAGCTGCACCATTTGTAGCATTTAGGCTTTCAAAGGCCATGAACTATGGAGGACATAAAGCCTGACATGTCCAAGGCCAAAGCAGAGCACTAACAGGCCACCAATCAAAAACCTACACTGGTTTCTCAGTGGAATGGGAAGCAAGCCCACCCCATATTCTGGATAAGTAAGTCCAAACTATATAAACCAAAAGGTATTTCTTACCATAACAAATTAGCTAATGAAACTAAAAAGCCAAAATTCAGTTTTGTTTAACAAAAGATTAGGAGTGACCAGGCACATCAGAACAGATTCTGCTACAGCTGGGTTTGAACTAAATTCTTCCTGGGCTTGTTACCTGTTAAGACTAAAACAAGCAAATTTCTGATAGATCAGATGAGTTAAAATTAAAATACCTTCCCTATCCCAAAAAATTCTTAGAAAATCTTACGTGTTTTATGAGCCTCATGTCCTTATTTTGGGAATTATGCTCAGGCCTGCAACCACATTCCAGATGTAGCCAACAAATCAAAACCTGCTCTTCTAACTCACCTCTGTTGGTTTTCAGATACCAGACTCCTGTTTGGTGACTCACAAACGATTGCCACAATTTCTGGAGGCTACTCCCCTTTACCTCTTCCTAGTAGGACCCCCTGCAAAACTAACCGGATGACACTGCCAGTTCAGACCTTTCATTTTATGATGATGATGTTTAATAACAAAAAAAATCAGGACAGGAACAAGAATGATCCAAGTACACAAGCTTAACACAAGCTGTTAAGACTAAAAGAGCTGGCTTGTCTAGCCTAGGAAAAGCAAGACCTCAATTAATGACACAGGTCTTCAGAGCAGTTGCAAAGAGGAAGACCTGTCCTGGGAAGCACTAATAGGCCTATGCAAAGGCAAGGGAGATGAAAAGCATTAGGAAATAACTTCCACTTGCAAGAACGGTGAAAAATTGACGCAGTTTCTCTAGGGAAATTACAACAGTCTCCATCATTATCATTAAATGCCTCCAGACATCATCAGGGAATGACAGAGATGCAGCCAAACTATCTAGGTACAGATCAGCCCTGAAACTCTCCACCCTTATTTACTACAACTCAGTGGAAGTCAGACCAGTAAATTCACTATTTACTTCTGAGGTGATGACCATTTTTTTCTATAATGCTCACAGAAGCGGAGGAAAAAACCACGCCTCTAAAAAATATACAACTGATAAAAGAGCTGCTGATCTAAAAACCAAAAATTTTGAGCATCTTAGGACTGTTTTACAGTTTAGAAGCATTGTGTCTTTCCTTACTTCAACAGAGGGCCACCTGACTGCACACACAGGACAGATCTTATTCCACATAAACAACTGGGTGTTTTTGCCATGTGTTCAATTTACTGAATGTGCACAAGTCAACTGAACCAAAAAATGTAGAGTACCCAGTTCCTTCACAACAGACCGAGAGCACGACTATGACCTGGTCATGTGAACTGCCCTGGCAGCCTGAGTAACTTGCGGAATGACAGGTAGAAGTCTGGATTTTAAGAGCGTTAACAGCAAAAAAAATCACCTTTCATGGCTTCCTATCTTTGCCTCCCCAATAAACTGAGACAGTATCAAGGAAAAGGGCCAAGACCCAAAGATCACTAATACCTGTCTTTGAGACAGATGTGTTTCTATTTTCTTGTGTGCATTAGCTGTACTGACAGGGTCCATCATGAGCCCTTGACTCTACTGTACACTATACGGGCAGCGACGGCCCTGACACAACCATCACACTGCCTAAGACGCAGCATCCTTTGGATGTAAAGGCTTACCTGAACTGCCACGTTCTGCTTTCCAGCTTCCTGCATCTTATCCAAGCCGCATTTCTTGGTTTCGTTCTTTCTTTTATTGTTATCCTTCTTTCCATCATTTTTATTGGCTACTAATCCTTTGTTATAGTCCCGTCTTTCCCTACCTATGTCTTTAGGAGGATAGATTCGTCCTTGCTCTCTGTTCATTTCCCGGGGCTTGATGTTCTCTTTGAATGTGACCATTGGTTTCTCTCCTGCATCACAGTTGTTGTTCAGGCTTCTGCCAGAGGACAGAACCGATTTGAGTCCAGGGCTCCCATCCATAGACAGAGGCTCTGCAATAGATGTTTCCTGCAAGGCGAGACTCTCTTTGGCTTCACTAGGGTCCTCTAGTAATAGTTCTGGGATTTCTGTCAAAAACAACAGCTTCCCTACCTCATTTTCACACTGAATCAACCTGAAAAAGAAAGGAATTGAAAAGCAAGTAAATTACTCCACAGATATTCCTTATCATACGCAGTCAAAGAAGCAACGACCCGCAGAACAGTTATTAGCACTGTCAGCATCTTGTATTCACATTACAAGTTGCTGTGTTGAACAGGGAGAAAAATAACATTCAGCTCTGGCACCTGCATTATGTAAGCTCAGAGCAGCAAGTGAAACACAGGGAAGCTACTTGCAATTACCTCGGCTGGTTATCAGCGATCCATTTGCCCGTGAAGATCAGACGCTGTTGCCGTATGCGACGTTGCTGCCCTTCCTTATCTCCTGTAATTGCCTGGTGGCCTTTGGAAAAATCCAAGTTCCTAGTATTGACACAGGAGAGGGCATAATATTAATTACACAATTACCCTCTGCAGCAACGTATTTCTATCAAAATACAACTGGTCAGCTGTGAAATTTCACCAGATACTATTGAAACATGGCTGTTGTGGATGTCTGAATTACAGATGTAATTCTCGTCTGCTAAAATGCATCTGTATCAAAGAGGTTTAGTGCTCTTTAAAAACAAACAAACAAACAAACCAGCCAAAACCAAAAGCAAACAAATAAAAAAAAAGCTCAAAGCTCATCTGTGTGATAATCAAAATCACAAATAAAATAATAGCTGAGTGAAAAGTTGTGGGCAGCAGGTCAAGGGAGGTGATTCTGCCCCTCTGCTCCACTCTGGGGAGAACCCTCTACAGTGCTGGGTCCTCAGCACAGGAGAGACAGGGACCTGTTGGAGTGGGGCCAGAGGAGGCCACGGCAATGATGGGAGGGCTGGAACCCCTCTGCTGTGAGGCCAGGCTGAGAGAATTGGGTTTGTTCAGCCTGGAGAAAAGAAGGCTCCAGGGAGACCTCGTGGCCTTTCAGTACTTCAGGGGGCCTGTCAGAAAGACGGGGACAGGCTTTTTACCAGGGCCTGGTGTGACAAGACATGGGTGATGGGTTTAAACTAAATGAGGACATTTAGACTGGAAAGAAGGAAGAAATGTTTTATACTGAGAGTGGTAAAACCCCGGCCCAGGTTGCCCAGAGAGGTGGTCAATGCCCCATCCCTGGAACCATTCTAGGTGAGATTGGCCTGGGCTCTGAGCAAGCTCCTTTAGTTGCAGATGTCCCAGCTCCCTGAAGCAGTGTTGGACTAGATGATTGGAAGGTCCCTTTCAACCCAAACCATTCCATGATTCTATGATTCTATAACACATCTAATATTTAGTCATCATTTGTACATGATTTTAGGTACAGGGATACAGTCAAAAACAGATTAAAAACCAGCAAAGTGAAACCACAAGAAGTCATTTTCATATAAAAGTATTCCCTTCCTCGCCTCTTAAATTTTTCCCTCTCCATTTACTAGTCTGAAGACTATGGATAAAACCCAAAAAAGCCATGAGCTCATGGCTTTCATATTATAAGCTCATGACTTTCCTTAGAGTTTTATGTCATTGTCAATTATAGTTGTTTTGAAAAGATACCTACGTCAATCCATACAGAAGTGTTTATAAACAAGATATTGTAGAGAATGGGTCTATCAAAGTAGTGACACCATCAAGAGTATAGTGTCCTTTCATCTGTCACCCACCTGAATGAGGGCCTCAGAGCCAAGAATCCTTGCAACTCAAATTCTTCTGGAAGGGGTGTTGCTGGTGAGTAGACAGTAAACAGTGTCAGGAAAGCATGAAAGCACTGAGTACAGTATCATAAGTAGATACCTCAACAAGGTCACTATACATACTAAAGCCTTCTACTAGCATGCACAGTTGTACTGGTCCACACTGCAACCTGAGGAACTCAGGAACGATGAAGTAGAGCAAAGCCTGCTCAGCACAAGAAAGCAGCATTTGCCAAGTGTTCACACACACTAATACTAGAAGTGAACTTGATCCCTTAGTTGCTCCTCAACTGCAATTCCCCATAACATCAGGACAAACATGCACTGTTCCCAGTTCTTTACTGGATAGAGCCAAAGTATCCTTACCATTATTATTAGATAGATCTTCTTCATGAGGCTGGAAGCTGTTTAGAAGAGAAATCAGCCAGGGCCATATGCTACAAATCAGAAAACAGGAAAACCGTAAGCAAAAACTACAAAATACGGCACCTATTCGCCTTACCGAGAAACCATTGAACTCTGTTACACAGTCACAGCTTCCATCAAACCTCTGATTCTCAAGAAAGGTAAAGTTTCACTCCAGTGGCAGGGAAAAGACCACTTTCTGGAAAAAAAAAAATACCTCAAGCCTGCTATGAATTTAACAAGACAAACCTATTGCATGAGCAAACTTTCAGAGCTCATGTTTGTAATTCATGCTTTCCAGCCCAAAGCTGGCTGCTCTCAAGGCACAGCAAATTAATCACTTGGGAAGCAAAACAAATTACTAAGATCCAGCTGTGCATAAGTACTTGTGTTCTGCAAGCTTTCACACAGTACTGTAGCACAGAAACAGTGACCAGAAAGGTAAGAAGGTCTAAGACCATTAAAGTAGATGTTAGCTGTCAGTTTCCCTGCCTTATACTGGCAACACCAGTATAAGCAATGACTGGAAATTCTTTACAAAGGCCCTGGAGCAAATAGTTTAAAAATCACAATGATCACTGCATAGGTGGTTAAGATTTAACTGCCACCAACAGGCTGCTTTCTCCTATTTTTTAAACCCAGAATTCTAAGCATCCTTTTTCTTATTTAGTGATGGGTATGAAGTCCATGGAGGCAACAGAGAACGATTTTAGAAAGGTGCCCACTGGTGCTCATAACATGAATCTGTCCTCTCTCAGCAAGGCTTTCAGCACCTGAAAGCCTGAGGCCAGACCGTTTCCCGCACCACCACAGTGACTGGAAATATGATGTTTATTCTCTAAACTAAGCAATGGCTCCTTCCCATGACTGACAAGGAACAGGAGGAGGAAAAAAGGGAGAGCGCAAGTCTGTTGCAACCTACTGCAAATTGTAATCTTCCTGTACAACATTTGAAATAATGAGATTTCATAATAAGGGATCTCTAAAGAGTGATGCAATGACACACGTAAAAATCTAGACCTAATGTGGCTTCCACAGGGCAGGTTTGAAAAACTCATTTCGAAAGAGCACGTGCTAGTACTGATATAGTAGTTTCTGAGTTTGGTTCTTGCCTTTGGATTCACCTACATTTCCAGGTAAACATTTCTTTCCTATTTCAAATGTTTGTACAGTTTCACAGAATCTCCTAGACTGGAAAAGACCTGTAAGATCATCCAATCATTAACCTAACACTAAGAAGACCTTGACTAAACCATATCCCTCAGCACTACATCTACGTGACTCTTAAATACCTCCAGGGACGGGGACTCAATCACTTTCCCGGGCAAGCCCTTACAGTGCCTGATAAGCTCTTTGGTAAGAAATTCTTCTTCGTATCTTATCTAAACTTCCCTTGGTGCAACTTAAGGCCATTTCCTCTTTTGTTGATCACTTGCTACCTGGGAGGACAGGCTGACCTCCACCTCTCTACAACCTCCTTTCAGGTAGTTGTAGAGAATTATAAAGTTTTCCCTGCAGCCTCACCAGTGCTGAGTACACTGGTAGTACCACTTCACTGGTCCTACTGGCCACATCATTCCTGATACAGGCCAGGATGCCATTGGCCTTCCTGGCCACCTGGGCACACTGCTGGCTCATATTCCATTGGCTAACAATCAACACCCCCAGGTCCCGCTCTGCTGAGCAGCTTTCCAGCCACTCCTCCCCAGGCCTGTAGCGCTGCCAGGGACTGTTGTAGCCAAAGTGCAGAACCCGGCATTCGGCCTTACTGAAATTCATAGCACTGTCCTTGGCCATCGATCTAGTCCGTCTAGATCCCTGTAGAGCCTCCCTACCCTCGAGCAGATCGACACTTCCACCCAGCTTGGTGTCATCTGAAAACTTACTGAGGGTGCACTCAATCCCCTCATCCAGGTCATCGATAAAGATATTAAACAGAACAGGCCTCAGTACTGAGCCCCGGGGGGCACTACTCATGACCAGCCACCAACTGGATTTAGCTCCATTTACCACCACTTGGGCCTGGCCATCCAAACAGTAGAGTGTATGCCCATCCAAGCCATGAGCAGCCAGTTTCTCCAGGAGAATGATGTGGGAAACAGTGTCAAAGGCTTTCCTGAAGTCCAGACAGACAGCATTTACAGCCTTTCCCTCATCCACTAAGCAGGTGACCATGTTGTAGAAGGAGATCAGGTTAGTTTGGGTACAATTAATTAACCACAGGAAAATGATAAGCATAGAGTGAGGACAAACAAAAGTTTAAAAAGGAATAAGGATTATTTTTGAACCCAGAGCACAATTAAGTATTAATTCAGAGTAAGGAAAACATTTCAATATAAAATAGAAATGGGGTTATTAAACAGAGGCCAATACAGGCATGCGTGTGTGTGTGAATAGTCAGCAAAGAGTAAAAAAAAAAAAAAAAAAAAAAAAGGGTAAGACCAACAGTCATCTTTTTAGACTTTTTAGAGCCAACAAATGGAACGGCTACTAATTAATGCTGATTTTGACAAATCTTAGCAGTATTTAACTTCCTTTTCAAGTTCACCTGTGCATTTTACAGCTGTTTGCTGGCCACTTCACAACTACTTTATGCAGTAAGTACCTCAGTTATCACAATACAGATTTAAAAGCAAGGCATGTCCTTCAAAGAAAGTCGGATAGTTTTATGGGCAGAAGGACCTACTCCGGCTAACTCAAAATATAAACTCACATGTAGATTCATGTAGGTACTCACTAAATTACTGCCTGCATCTCTTCTCTGCAAGGACTACCTTATATTAGGGTGTTAACCTCCCTATTAAAATATGGGTATAAAGTCATCCTTTAGAATATAGAACCATAAAAGTCTTTTCCAAACAGAAAGATTCTAAGATCATCAAGTCCAATCGTTAACCCAGCACTGCCAGGTCACCACTAAACCATGGGCCGCAGCACTACATCTCCATGGCTTCGAAACCCCTCCAGGGATGGGGACTCCACCACTGCCCTGGGCAGCCTGGGCCAGGCCTTCACAACCCTTTCCATGAAGAAATTCTTCCTCATGTCCAAACTAAACCTCCCCTAGTTCAACTTGGGGCCAATTACTCTTGTCCTATCACTTGTTGCTTGGGAGAAGAGACCGACCCCACCTGGCTCCAACCTCATGTCAGGGAGTTGTCGAGAGTGAGCAGGTCTCCCCTGAGCCCCCTCTTCTCCAGCCTAAATAACCCCAGGTCCCTCAGTTACTCCTCACAAGATTTGTGCTCTAGACCCTTCCCCAGTTTTGTTGCCCTTCTCTGGACACACTCCAGTCCCTCAATGTCATTCTTGTAGTGAGGGGCCCAAAACTGAACCGAGGATTCAGTATTCAGAAAGCTGAAATCACTCTGGTGCACTGCAAACAATCAGCTAAGCAAACTGGTTTTATGGTATTTTTCTTGATGTCACCACCATAGGAAAACTATTCATCCAATTGTATCAGTAACAGTCACTCCAATCTGAAAAAACATCTTACAGATCAGAAAGACTTTACTGAATTGCTATAAATCATGAAAAGTTAACAGGCTGTATAAAAGAATTTGGTGAGTTTTGACCTATTTAAGCCTAAAATTATGAGAATAAAGACAGAAAGGAAAAATTGGAGCAACAGTCCAAAACAGTAATGCCCATGCTGACATTTAAAGACCACCTTGACTAAATTCAATTGAATTCCTGGATGATGAGCTAGAAATACTCGATCCCAGCACTACAATCCACTGAAGAAGTGGCTTAATGCATGAGACTAAGGCAAATATTCTCCTGCCACCTACCTCAATAGATTAGACTAAGGGTACACTCAGTAGTTATGCTCAAGTCAGACATTATAAAGTAGATTCCTCTGATCTTAAAAGTTACATGCAAACTTAAGCAAATTAAAACAGAATTTGCTCACACAGCCTACAAGTGTCATGTTTTGGTTTATAAACTTTTTAGCACATACATTCTCTATTGTTTTGATGCCTGTAATGAGTTAAACTATCACTTTTCCCATTACTAATCTGTGGATCACCAGTTATTATTAATTTATGCAATCAAATGTATCAAAAGAAAGATTAACACTCACTACCGTCTTTCATCGACCACAGCCTCCTGGAAAACACTGGGCCTAAGTTTCAGCCAGTCCATTGAAACCTTCACAGCTGGAAGAGGATACGCAGCCCCAGAGTCCTCCTGGTAGTCATTTTGTAAAGGACACTTGCACAGAACTCCAAGAAAGGACACTAGAAACAGAGCAGAAAACAAAACAAAACAAAAACAAACAACCAAAAGCCAAAGGATGAGGTAATGCCACTTTAAATTTGGCTAAATAAACACACCCTACTCACAACCCCCTATTTTTAAGGGTGAGTTCTTTAGAATAAAGCAGCCCAATTACTTAATCTTAACAAATCCACTAGCAGATCAGAACATCTTTTTCTCAATATAAAGTTTTTGACCACAAAGTAGAATCTTAGTGGGTTGCCCCCGCTTTTGAAGTGTCGTGGCAAATTATTCTGCCAAGTTAACAAAATCCAGTGAGACAATCTTGTTATAAAGATATTAATTCATTTATTAGAAATTATTAACTCAACTATCTATCCACTCTTCCAGGGCACCAGGCACACAAATGCACTGGAGCTAGCTCTGCAGGCAAGCACACAGCTCAGACCTGTTAGGACACCAAGCTGACAAACAGTAACCACACCAGTGTGACCATGGTGCATTCAGAATCCTTATGCTTCTAGAGCCTAAAATGCTCTGCACTCCCACTTATTTCCTAGTTGATACTAGGAAGAGCTTCTAGCAACTGAGGTCCTAGATAAGTAAGCTTCAAATTCAGTCCTGTTGGATCAGAACTAGCACCAAAGCAACTCATACTGCATTGCAGCCAACTGTGGAGCAGCATCTCATGTGTGGTACCACCCACTGCCAAGTTGGGCCCAACTTTGCACTCAAGTTAAAATGTTCTCTTAGAACCAGGAAAAAGATGCTGAATTCTGTAAAGCTTCAAATCGAGTAAGTCCAGGGCAGGTAAATCCAGTGTTAGTCAGCACTACTAGATATAAATGATCCTGAGCAACTACCTTCTCTCTTAACTTCCTCCCATAATGTCTATTCTCATCACTTACCTCACACAACCACTTAGCTAGATACTGACAGCAAATTACTAATGGATTCTGTATAAAACTACAAGAGAAAGACAAAAAATCAATTCATTTTCATACTTACTGAAGAGAGCCAGTAACTGTGTCCAGCAGAGCTGCTCATCCTGGCTGTAGCTGTGCTGTTCCGTTTCATTGCTGAAGTCTCGCAGGTGATGCAGTTGAAACAGGTTGATGACAGTAATATGGACTAACTGCTGAGAATTGAAGGCCTTTTGGAATAACAACCTCTGCAACAGAGACAGCGTGTACAAAGTAGGGGGTTTTATATGGTAAAACACACACTTAAAAAGGATTAGTAGTTGCTACTTCACAGCTTGACTAATGCTTCTGCCCTTAAGGCAACATTCATTCTGAATTTTATTTTCAGGTCATCCCTCTTAGCACGGCACTGGGCTTCCCAGGAGGAGATGTGCAGATGCCCACTGCTAAACCCGAGGTTTTTGCTTGGGTACCATCTGAAACGCACAATAAATCATCACCCACTCCAACAGGGTTTTCTTTCCAGTAAGTGTGACTTGAACACACAATGAGCGTCACAATGGAACTGCAAGAACCACAGAAGCCTGTACAGCCACTGGATTTTTCAGTCTTTCCGCGAAGCAGCACAGAGGTGGTGACATTTTGGAAAAACAAAACCCAACAAAACCACAAAACCAACGCCCCGGGCAAGTTTGACTAATGTGTGGTTATGTATTAAAGGCTAATTCCACATCTGCCTTCATGGGTCATGGGATGCCATGGTGGACTACAATAGCGTGAGCTGTTTACAACTGCATTTCAGCCAACTATGCTGTAAAAGACACCTTTCTCAGAACAGGAAAAAGGACATTTAATGCCTTCTTTGAAGCACTGGGTGTGGGAGGGAGATAACGTAAAGTACAACCAACTTGCCTCCTTGACTTTCATCTGAAGATAAGTGGATTAACCAGCATAAGCATCAGGAAAAGTACTGAACACCATGTTCAATCCCGACTTCTAGTTAAGGGCATGAAGCACTCTCCAGCTGACAGCTTGAACTTGCAGAGCTGTCAGCAGCAGAATGGTGGGCCTGGCTGAACACTCCTAACACTACAACTGCTCTCCTCATTCCAAGTTAAAATCAGCCACTAAGTTAAATTGATTATCCACCATACAGCTGATTTCACATCTGCATTCAACCCATTTAAGTCAGCAGAGTTGCTCTCTAGTAAATTAAGCCTTACATTGCATAATATAAACAAAAGAGTAATCTAAGGAACAAAGCAAGGCTCAATTAGCGCTCTCTTAACACCCTGGATCAGTTCAGAAAAATAAGACTGTTCCACACGCCTGAGCAATGCTCATAATTATTGATTATAAGCATTGTGGAAAAAGCAGTACTTGTTCAACAGCCAACATCGCTCGCAGAAAGATACAATTATTTAATTTTGAAACAACATTACTTGAACTCCCGGCGTTCAAGCAGCTCATATTCAAAGCTTATCCAGTTCACAAGTTGTGGGGTTTGGGTCTTCTTTTGTTTTGTTAAGGAATGTTTGGACCTAGCTCTAGCAGGTCAATTCAATAGAAAAATGCAAACAAGCACCATAAAGAACATTTGTAATTCTTTACATTGCTAAGACAACCTCCCCAATTTCTTAATTTGGAAAAGCATCTATTATGACTGCTCTGTTGTATCCACACCACCTGCTCCTCTGCCACAAAGGAAGATGCTGAAGCAGAGGAGTTTCCAAAGAGCATGTATCAGTTACTATTATGTCTGCTTTGAAATTTGTACCACCTTGTATAAATACCGTACCAATTTCTCTTTGTTTCAGGCTTTGGTATACTGTCCAACTTAATGAACCGACTACAAAATTAATGGGTATTCCTGAATTTTCCAGAGGAAACATGATCTGAATAGTTCTAGTTTACACACAAATTAAGGTTGTGATGGAACACTGTTTTTAAAGGCAAACTGCTGACAGGAAAGGTAAGATGTCCGAGGAAGATTAAAAGCAGCCTTAACAACCAGTGCAAATGAGCGAATGCCATCCAAAAATGAAGCTCTCAAAAATCCCTCAGCTACTAAGACAAGACTTCCGAGATGAATCAAGTGCTTTTCACAGATATCCGATCACTGATTTCTCTGATTTCACTGATTTCTCCTGTATTTCCACAAATAATGCAGCACAGGTCAAATAGGAAAAAAGTCCTCCTAATTGCAGAAATCAACAGAACTCTCCAGTGTTAGCTGGGATGCAAACCATCCCTAACTAGCTGCTTGAGCTTTCTGTATTTTAGCCTGTGAAAAAGTTATTATTGGACTGTAATTTCAGAACTCAGTTGCTAAAAATATTCTCCTCAATACACTAATTAATATGTTGTTACCACTAACCTTGAACTGTTCTTCCAGCTTTTCTCGAAGAGGGCTCAGCTTCTCCAAGCTCTTACTCAGGTACACATGGCCATGGAATTTAATAAACGCCTTGATGAAGTCAGACACGCTCCATCGAGTCTTCACCTCATCACGACTACAGCCAGAACAGAAACATGTGACTTCAGTCTTTGGAATTAGTCACAGCTTGCACATAACATTACAAAACTTCCTCTATGGAGTTCAGGAAAGGAGGAATGTTCACATAAAGCTACTTTTTCATGATGGCACAATATCCTTATTTCTTACATTCACTATTCACACTCAGGAGCATCCTGGACACAAAGTATCCTTCATTCCATAGAGTCACAGAGGTGTTGAGGGTTGGAAGAGACCTCTAGGGATCACCTCGTCCATCCCCCCTGCTCCAGCAGGGCCACCCAGAGCAGGGGGCCCAGGATCGCAGTGTCCAGGTGGGTTTGGAATCTCTCCAGAGAAGACTCCACAACCTCTCTGGGCAGCCTGCGCCAGGCTCTGACACACTCACAGTGAGGAACTTTTTCCTCATGTTCAAATGGGACCTTCTGGGTTCCAGTTTGTGCCTGTTGCCCGTTGTTGGGCATCACTGACAAGAGTCTGACCCCATCTTCTTGACCCCCACACTTTAAACATTGATCAGATCCCCTCTCAGCCTTCTCTTCTCCAGCTGAACAGCCCCAGGGCTCTCAGCCTTTCCTTGGCACAGAGATGCTCCAGTCCCCTCAGCATCTTCA